>JBAMYA010000008.1:68423-80070 GCA_037176975.1 Arrhamphus sclerolepis
GACTGCTAAATTCTCAGCATTCTGGATTTTTTTTTTCCATCCCTCAGTTTTTTTGTTTTATTTTTAGTTATAGTTTTTTGTTGTGCGGGTTTAAATTCAAAAATGTATGCATTCTTTTTCTCCAAGTTCATAAAGGCATGACTTTACAGTGGCGCTGTCGCCCCTCCCCCACCACTTTTTCAAGAGCAGGCCTTGCAGAAAAGTGCATAGCAGCCTGCAGCTGTGGGGCACCACATTTTACTCCACAAACACAGATTGTGCTTGAGTTGCATAGCCTTTCTTTGTGGAGCTCCATGTGCAAACATCTTATAGAGAGGGAATCAGGGAGCTGGAGAACTTTTATCGGACATATTATGTCATGTTGTTGCAAGCAGTTTAACAAGTTATGTGACTTTGTTGGATATACTATATTATTATTTTTGCAAGTGTTGTTATGAAGTGTTGTTATGAAGTCTTTTCATTGATTTTCAGTTTTTAAATGCATGTTCAGTACTTTAAATAAAGTTTTTAATTACTTAAATGTAGATTACTTTTCCTAATATCTTTTATCTTTGATGAAATTTTTTTTCTGCCATGTGTTTAATATGCCAACATAATAATACATACAATAATTTAAAAGCTGGTTTTATACAAGACCTTATTGGAAAGTGGCATTGCTGTAATGTTAGCACTTGAGACAATTGTCCTACATCAAAATAAACTGCTATATTAAGCAATAAATGAGACTAAAATAATGTCATTACACTTAAGTAATAGTATGAATAAGGCCTGTTTGGACAAACTAAAGTCATTTTAACTTGCCTGTTTTGACATAAATGTACAAATCCAGTTCCATGGTCGATTTGCTGCTGTGCTAACATTAATTGCTATAAACATATATTCTATTCTAACTTAAAGCTACTTCGATTCATGTTAATTTGGCCCCAAACAAAAATTTACACTCCATACTATAATAGCAACATAGAATGTTCCTGAAAAATTAATCAATTTAAAGTATAATTTATTTATATTCTAATTACTTTGTTTGTTCTTCTTCTTCTTCTTTACCACCAGGAGAAATACAAACTGTACCTGCTGCAATGGCGAGCTGTGCTGGTAAGTGCTGGTCTCAGATGAAGTCGTCAGTGTTGTGAGGACACCTATCATGTTTTCATTTGTGTGTATTTGATACATGTTTTGGATTAAAAGATTAATTGATTTTATTTTGTTTTTCTGACCCCATTGTTAGCATTGACCACCACAAAGAAAACTGGTCCCAACATTCCTGTCTTGTTTACTGATCACCTTAATTAATTTTATTATTTCAAATATTATAAGGTGCATCTCTTTATCTCAGAGATCACATCAGAAAGCATCTGCTAGAAATCAGCCATTGTTTTACTGGTGAGCGCTTAAGATTTTTCCCTTTTACAGACATGCAAGTGAAGGAACTGAACAAGCGTGCATCAGGTCAAGCATTTGAGGTCATCCTCAGCCCATCAACCCCAGATGCTAAGGTGGACTTCCTATTGTCCCCCAACAAGAAAAAGGAGACATCACTGGATGAGATTAAGAGGAAACTGGAAGCTGCAGAGGAAAGACGCAGGGTAGAGAAGCCACATCAATTGCTAAAAGTTGTGGTAGAATGAGTTTAGCATGTGGATTTAAAATTCAGACTTATTGAATAAAACCATCTTTTGTGTCTTTTTGTCAGAGTCATGAGGCAGAAGTGCTAAAACATTTTGCAGAGAAACGAGAGCACGAGAAAGAGGTCATCCAGAAGGCCATAGAGGAAAATTGCAACTTCAGCAAGCTGGCACAAGAGAAACTCAATCAGAAGATGGAGGCGAACAAAGAGAACCGCAACGCTCGGATGGCGGCTCTCAACGAGAAGTTCAAGGAGAAGGTAAGATCTTAATATTGGACAATTATCAGTGGAAAACAATTGTTGTGATCACGCTGCTCTTTAAACATTTACAGGACAAGAAGCTTCAAGAAGTGAGGAAGACCAAGGAGGCAATGAAAGAACCTGACAGCTAATCAGTTCATGATTTTGAAAGCAGTCTTTACATGTCCAAAGATAAGCTGTAGTATATCTGACATACCCCTGAAATCCGCATTTGTTTTCAGATTTAATGTAGCTGTAGCCTGACCGCTTTCTTCTTCTGAATTTCACTTTGGCAGCTGGTTACACTTTCTCCTTATAGAGGCATTTACTCTTAATGAATTAGTTACTGTAATGTTTTTACTGTTAAAACTCACAATATACTTCGAGAAAACCTGTTAATGCTGTACGTTTGAGGTGACTTTACAAAGTTTCATCACCTGGTTTTCACTGTTCATTATGTTATTGTGTAGGATTGTTGAACATATTTGACATTGCAAATTTTGAGATAAAATTTTATTTTTGTATCATTTGACTTCTGATGTCTTAGAGCTGAGCATGCTTCGTCATCTTCATGAGACAATCTGTATACTGTTGATTAATAAATACTTTGACATTGCTGACACCTAGTGGAAGCTGTGATTAATTATAGGAATAGATGCTTTGAGAGGTCTCCAAAATAGATACAGCACTTCATTTATATCCCAGCTCACTTCGGACGAAAGGCAGGGGCACATCATTTCTATCTAATGCCTAATTTCTCATTTCTGTTGTAAATTTTGTGAGTGCATTAATGAATAGTGACTCTTCCTAGTTGATTCACAAGAGGTTATTGGTGTGAAGTTTTTTTCTGTTTGCTTTTATAAGGAAAAATCACATGAAAGGTGCTTCTCTATTGTCCTGTTTACATAAACTGCTGCTGATGGTGTTTAGCTGTTATTTGTGTTCACCAAAGAAATAGTGTGACGATATTTTTTTAAAGCAAAAGAAGAACGGCACACAGTCCAAATTATTTAGCACTTGAATCATCAATTGCAGTTGAAAACAAAAAGCTTTTTCACTAGAGGGGAAGGTGGACACACTGATTATCCCAGGCAGGTTTTACGAGTATGAGACAGTAGTATTTGTATTTAGTGACAGTAACATGATGTACCTGGAGCAAAGAAAACACGTAAGCGTTGCATGAATTTTACTCTTGATTGCACGAGCATTCAGCAATGCAAAAAGCATGAAGGTGTCTTGAAGGTAACACTGTTATCTCTTGATACTGTAAACTTTAAAACATGATTTCTTTGGCTTGTGTGCATGGAAAGCATAAACATATCAAACTGAATAGTGAATGGTTATGGAGATATTTACATACATTGTGATAGTGAAAGTAGTCAAAGTAGTAGTGTCATGCTGAATAAGCTTAGTGCAGGCAGCATTTGCTTACAAGCTGTCAGACAAAGAGCGCTGTGTCACTCTTATTACAGTCATAAATTCTGATTCGTAACCAAATTCCTGCAGTATTTTGTGTGCCCTGAAAGCACTCAGGTGTGCATTCACTTCATATCCATGGCAATTATTAGACAGCTTTGAGGCATTACCTGCACGCCATGCAATCTCCAGTGTTATGTAAGTAAGCAGAAACCTCATCACTGCTTCGAGGTTTGTTTACCCTTGCTTGCACCTTGCACGGGCTTGCCTGCCACCCAAGCTGGTCACATGCATTCAAGAATGTGTGTATGTGCTTAGTTCTTTATTGGCCTGGTAAGTTTGATTAAACCTACATCATTTTAAGTTGTGCTCTGTTTTATTATAGTCTATATTATTCTTTTTTTTCATACAGAAAAGCATTAATTTCACATTATGCAATGATCTAAGTGAAATATTCTCTATTTTAAGACTCTTAAGAGGAGTAACTACAGAGGTATTTAGTAAAGAGAAAATACTCTTCAATAAAACTCATGAAGCACAAGAAATAATTAGTAAATTATTGTATTAAAAGCCAATCATACATAAGATGATCCCTTTCTTGCATTTTCACACTTTTTACACAGTGCTCACTGCAAGAGTGTTTAATTAAGGTTTGTGTTTATTTGAGGCCACATTGCTTCACAAAGTGACACAATGGTGCACAGTGCCTCTTTGTCATGTGTCTGGAAGAAACTGCTGAACTCATCAGCCCAGAACGATGTCCCATGGTGCAGCGCTCCTTGCCTGTCTGACCACACAGGGGACAAAAGCTGGCTTCATTTCAGCCAACCTTTTCTCAGCCTGCTCTGGACGGAATGACCTTCCTTCATTACTCCAAGATATGCTGTACTGTCTGCAGCATCAATTTACAGGTCATGTTCACTAAAGATGACTTTTCTTTTTTAGGACCAGAGGACAAAGGACCTATTTGTTGTTTTCATAGGCACTCCATGAATTCATCTCTTTAAAGAATATACTGAGTGGGATGATTTGAATCATGAAACAATAGACATCTTTCAGAATAGCAAGACCAACAATGGAACTTTGTTGCTGAAGACAAAAGAAAGGAAAGGAATAGACTATAAATCTGAATCGACCACACCAGCCAAGGAGGGAAATGAATTTTGCTTACTGAATTAAGTCTAGAGAAACTTTCAGTGTGGTAAGCTCTGCACATTAATAAATTTGAATGATCTAAGCTCTTTGTCACAAGCGCAAGGCAGATCCCATTGTCCACTTATAAACATAAGAAGCAGCGCTATGCATAACTAGTACAGTGAGCAAAGCCAAAGTGTAGCCTATTGATTTTTTTGGCCTCTTCCATCATGAAAATCTTGAGAAAACTTTTAAAATTGCTCCACCATTGTTCAATCCATCATCCACTTGGCAGTCACAGGCATGTTTCATCTTATGTTTCGGAGGAAAGTGAATCAGGCTGAAAGAAACAGAATACAGCAAAATGACACATCATTTGAGCCTCTGGTCAGTCCATTGTCAATATCTGTTGCTATGCAACAGCTTAATAGAGCATTCACGGTGCATACAGGTGAGATATGAACATGTGAAAGCAGGAAGAATCATACATGAAAAGGTCAGGGATAAGGTGTCCAGTGATGGCATCAGTTCAATTCAATTAACTTTATTTGTCCCCGATGTACAATTATATGTACACAGGGCAGTTATACATAATGACACAGGCAAAAAAGCTGAGATAAATATGGTACAAATAAAGAGCAAACAGAATATACAAGTCAATATTAAGACAATACTAAATAAGATATTTACAGATGTGCAAATGGCAATCAAGTGTTTGTTAGATGGATATATAGGTATAAAATCATGTTTTCATAACGCATACGTTTAAAAGAATTCAGTTAAATTCGATTCTAAAATACTTTACTGATCCCTGAAGGGAAATTCAATATGGCAGTAGTCTCATGATGTAAGTCTCTACAAAGATTCATTGTAGATCATTTTTGCTGTGGGAATAAAGAACATTGTAGTAGTTTATATAATTAAGAGACTCTTCCAGCCACATAATCGCTATTCTAAGTGAAAACATAACTAGTAAAGGCTGGCTAAAGTTTTACTAAGTGCCCTCATTCAGACCTTATCTGACAGAAATACAGTGATGTGCCAGTGGAAGAATTCTGTTGGGTGTGGGCGGGATCAGAGACCCAGCGGTTGCTGTCATAGGTCAAAACGATCATCACAGCCACAAGGAGGAGGGACGTTGTGTTTGGTGATTGGCCAGCAGTCCCGTCCGTCAAACTGCCTGGTATCCTAGCAGCTGCGCTGTAGGAGCCGCCAGGCGCTGCTGCTCCCGTCTCGGTCATCCTCCCTCAGTCCAACCCATTAAATAATGTTATCCATGTTCTGTACGGCTCTAAAACATCCATCCTCTTCTTTATCTGAGACTCTGGCCTGATTCCTCCATCGACAGGTAGGTAGTTTTTTTTGGGGGGTGTGGGGGAAGAAGCGTTGAGGTCTCGTCCTTTTTAATCAGCATTCATAGCATGTCGCCGCCGAAACGTTAAGATGGCACAGGTTCAGAAACGCCTCGAAGCTCCGTCAGGTTTTCATCAGTATGCAGCGGCATTTCCGCAGCTCGTTCAAGCCCGCGAAATGCCGCTGAAAGATGGTTGTGGAGCCCCCTCCGCTTTACAGCAAGCTAGGGGAGTGGGTCGGTTGGGGGCTGAAAAGTAAACCATTTATCTCGAAAATGTGAAATTCGAAATGATCAGGTGCAGCCCAGCTCGTTATATTTCACAGCACCGGGCCCGTTTTGGGCCCACCGGTGTTTTTAAAACGTACACAGCCGCCTGGGTCGGAGTCCAGCATTGTTCTTCACCTATAAATATTTTAAAGGATATCGGCGCTCGTTGGAAGGCGAGGGTGTGGACATGGGATGGAGTTATGTTAGATAATCCGTCATTCATCACTCACGCCTCTCCTCCTCTTATCCCGTGCACATGTTCGTCCCACAGCCTGGTCTCTGCTGCCTCAGCTCTCCGTCTGCTCCACACCCGCGGGAATTAAAGCGCAACAGCTCACAATAGTCAACTCATGACAAAGAGGACGTGTTTGACCGCTTCTTCTAGATTTTCTCCATATGGGTAGAGGTACTGATGAGGGCCAGAGCAGCATGGGTTGGACTGCATTCACACCAATGTGATGTATTAAAAGAAATCCAGAGAGCCATAACCAATGGAAACGATAACTTAGCGGTGGAATTTGGTATTAAATCTAGCCTGAAGTCAGCTTCCGATTCGCGAGAAGATTAAAGGGCCATTTCCATGCATTTACAGGAATAAGGCTGATTTTTTTTAACGGAGACTACTCAAACCTGGATTCAATTACGTTTTGGATGGTAAACCATATATGAAACACAGTCTGTAATTTGTCGAACCTTTTTTTCTGATTTGTAAAAATTCAAAATAGACCAATTTTCTTCCAGGTTTGAGCAGTCTATGTGTTGTTGTTTGTGATCTGGACCTGTTATAAAACGACCTTATTGCTCTAACATCTGGTGGAATGGCCCTTTAGTGATCTGATGGATCAGAAGCTGCGAACCGAAGATAACTTCAGCGTTGCCTATTTGGAGAGTGTTAAAATCATGACTGAACAGACTAGATCCAGATGCCATTACTGAAGACTATCTAGAGACGGATTCACAAAGAACACGTCAACCCAGCCAGCATTTACATGTAGGGCCCCCGCTTGAGTTAAACGTGGGCCGCGGGGAGTGGGTGTCACCTGGGTTTGTCCGCAGGTTCCTTGGTGGGCCGACTAGTGTTTGTTATGATTCTGAATTGGATCTACATGGATGTTTAGGTGGAACCCAACCGGTTAATGTTCTAATGTGGAGCATATGTTGCTGAAACTGTATGAGACTCAAATAATTTTTCCATTTCCTTACCCACACCCATTTAGTACACTTGTATCCTTGATGGGTTCCATATATTTGGCCCATGAAGGCTTCCCATTTTGGGCCCATAATACTGAAACCATAAGGGACCCACACCATTTGCCTGTTTCAAACTCAAGCCAACTTTTACTCAAGATGGGGCCCATGTGGACATGCTGTCTGGGAAATTCTACAGGTTGGTGTCTGCTCAAAAAATCAAAATGATTTTAGTCTTTTCCATGGCTATACCAAAACAGGTTATCTTATTTTACGATAGTGGGTCATTGCTTTGAGAAAGCGCTTTGTTATTTTGAGGTATGCCTTCATTTTGTTATGTAAGCTTATTTTAAGAAAAAGTGTCACATGACTTTGAGTACAAGATCCTTTTTTTTAATCATTGTGAAAGATGACTTTCATATGTAGCTTTCAGAAAAAAAGTGCTTTTTAGTGTTGCAACAAACATTATATAAGTATAATGTGAATTAGGAAAATTAATAACAACAAAATCTTCAGTTTAGTTATTGTAGATCACTGGCAAATATGATCAACTATAAAAACTGTTATATATTTCTAACAAAATAGGTTTCTTCGATTTTAAAATCATTGAAAGGAAGCACACACAGTTTAGCTATATACAGTCATTAATATTTCAAAGAAGACAATTGAAATAATTGACGGGAGCAAGATTACATCAATTATTGGTTCTGAATGTTTTTTTTTCATTATTTTCGATCAATTGCCCAGGCCAACTGGAAACTTTGACTGGCTTTGGGTTTGGAAGCAGCTTTTACATTTTATGAGTAATATATCCGCTTGACAGCCCTGGTTGGTGTCTGTGGTTGTAGGGTCACCCACAAATGGGTTTGGCATTAACATCATCTGCTTTTGTTACATGACACTTGGTAACTGCACATCTGCTGCATTAGAAGATCTAACCACACATGCATGTCTTAACCATAGATGTTGTAACTTGTTTATAAATTCTGCTATCTTCAGGAAGTCATTACTTATATGCTATCACTAGATTTTTTCAGTATAAGGGAAGCTTATGTGTGAGCTTTTTTTACATCAAATATTTTTCAAAGTGGTACTTAATGTTGCTGAATAGGTTAATGGCTTAAGAACATGTTCAGAGACACCAATGAAATGGTTAAAAAAAAAGAAAGCATTAATGTAACTGCGTTCCTGAACGCAGCTCATTAGTGCAGTTTACTTCTAACCCACCTCTAGGTAACTGCTCTGTGTTTCTAGCCCCTGACTGCACTCCCAGCATCCTCAGCTACTGCAGGCAGCTGTTTTCAATCACCAAGAGCCAAACATGTTACTTCCTTTTGATAATGCATGGAAATCGTCAAATCAACTCATTGTTATCTAGGTCGTTTCACTATTCCCTAAAACAAAAGATCAATAAATTCAGCTTGAAATGAGGAGGAGAAATCCCATGAATCAAATTTGTTTGATTATTTTTATTTTTTAAAGAATATATGTCCTGTTTAAATAAACCGGCTGTACAAAATGATATTCAGTTCACAGTATGCAAACAGAATATTTGACATCTATTTTATAATTAGTTTAGCTTGACTTCATGTTTGATTCATCGACCAGTTGTGTGTTGCACTAATACTTTTCTTTGTACTAAAAATAGAATTGCAGCGCCACTCATGGTGCCATATATGAATGTGCAAATACATGCCGACAGGTCTGGAAATGGATGTGGCTTAGAGACAGATATTGACTGACTGTTCATTTATTCTCTCCACCCTCCTCTGTAGTTTCTAGTTTGCCATGGCAACAGTGGTGATGGAGCAGATTGGCCGGCTGTTTATTAACGCGCAGCAGCTGCGACAGATCCCTCAGCTGCTTGAGTCGGCCTTCCCTACGCTGCCTTGCACTGTGAAGGTGTCTGATGTCCCCAGGGTGTTTCGCGAGCGCCACATCCTCACTGGCTACAGGCAGCCGGACCAAAGCTGGCGCTATTACTTCCTCACACTCTTCCAAAGGCACAACGAGACCGTTAACGTGTGGACCCATCTGCTGGCTGCCCTCATCATCTTGGTGAAGTGGCAGGAGATCTCGGAGACGGCGGATTTTTTGCGTGACCCTCATGCCCAGCCCCTCTTCATCGTACTCCTGGCAGCTTTCACCTACCTCTCCTTCAGTGCTCTTGCTCATCTCCTCTCTGCCAAGTCGGAGCTCTCCTACTACACCTTCTACTTCCTCGACTACGTTGGGGTTTCTGTCTACCAGTATGGGAGCGCTCTGGCACACTACTACTACGCCATAGAGAAGGAGCTTCACACTACAGTGCGAGGATTCTTTTTACCCACGGCAGCGTTTTTGGCTTGGCTCACTTGCTTCGGTTGCTGCTATGGCAGGTATGCCAGGCACGAGCTGCCCAAGTTTGCCTATAAGTTCTTCCAAGTGGTGCCCTCGGCCTTGGCTTACTGTTTGGACATAAGCCCTGTGGTTCATCGCATTTACAGCTGCTACCGGGGAGGTTGCTCTGACCCAATTGTGATGTACCATGTTTACCATGTGCTCTTTTTCTTAATCAGCGCCTATTTCTTCTGCTGCCCGCACCCAGAGAGTTTGCTCCCTGGGAAGTGTGATTTCATCGGGCAGGGCCACCAGATCTTTCACGTGTTCGTGGTAGTGTGCACGTTGATGCAGATCGAAGCGCTGCGAACAGACTTCACGGAGCGCCGATCCTTCTACGAGAGTCTCCACGGAGACCTTGCGCATGACGCTGTCGCACTCTTTATCTTCACCACCTGCTGCAGCGCTCTTACTGCTTTCTACGTGCGCAAGTGTGTGCGTGCCTCCCTCCACGGGAAGGAGGAGTGAGACTTGATTTTTTTTTTTTTTTTTTTTTTAAAGGAAAAACAAGGTTTATTTATTTACTCTGTAGTGATGGTTTTGAGATAATTGAAATGTTTTGTCTATGAAAATATCAATTTGTGACGGTGACTTCTGATCATTTCTTCTCTATGTGATCTGCCAAAATGACAGTGAAGTGAAGTGACTGAGGATGTGTTTTTGTGACTTAAAGCGAGGAAAACTTATCTGTAGCGATGCAGGTAGTACTAGAATACCACAATTCCTTGTGTCTTTAGTCCCATATTTATCTGAAAAGTTGCTTTCAGTCTTGATCGGAAGGAATGTTTGACTTCATGATACAATTCTGAATTATTTATTTATTTATTTTTGTCCAAGCCAGCAGAAAAATCAAGGAGCGAGTTTCCCAAAATTCTTAATTGTATTTTGAAACATCTGCCTGCCTCAACCCAACTGTAGCATTTCAAGTTATGCGAGGATTTATATAAAGGATTAATTCACATAAGCTTTATGTATATTGCAGTTAGACAATAATTCCAATTCAGTATTCCTTTTTTTTTTGCCAGATTTGTCTGTTTTTCAGACATTAAAGCAGGAATTTTCTTTAATCTGTCAAGGCACTAAGTTGGCGCCACCCAAATATTCAAACTCAGTTGAGGAAAGTTGATAAACCAAATATTGTTCCTGTACTTAAGTTTTTTTTTTTTTTAAAGGAGATGACATTCTTTTCCAGATGAGGCTGGCTCTGGGTTAATAGATGAACGCAACATCACTGATGTCTCTTTGTTGTGATATAATTTTTTGTACTAAAGGGCTGGAACTTCAGCTTTTGCCTTTCCACATCCCATGATGTCTCCGCTTTGCGTGCATGTTTTCATTGATGGCTGATCAGGGTTGAGTCACAGAAGCCGAGTCCAAGTGTTCCGCTTTTTAGTGTGTTTTGCTTTTGTACAATGAATATTTACGTGCCTCTACGCATGTCTTTTGGTATATACTGTGGATATTAAGTGTGTGAATGTCAATGAAACCTTAGCTTTGCACTTCTTTCTTACCCTGTAAATAAGTTGTGTTACTTTAGAAAGTTGCATCTTGGTTTCTCCAGCTCACAACATTCAGGACTGCTTTTATTTTGCTTTGCGTTTCTATTTTGCTGCATCGTTTCTGCGCGGATGTTGTCTTCACTTTTTTCTGTAGGCTATTAGCGTTTAATGGCTATGAATACATCATTACACCATTTCATTCTGCTGCTGTCATTCTGAAGTGACATACATTTGTTTTCTGACTTTGATTGATGACTTTTCTTATGAAAATGTCACACAACATGGCTATATTGAAAATGTTGCTTTTTTTTTCTCCCTTCACAAACTGTCAGAAATGACTTCATTACCTCACTCTGTTTATGACGGTGTTTAATGTGCCAATGAATCTGTTATTACTTCAGTGATCGTACTACTGAGAGATGAATTCAGACTGCCAGGAGTTGATTAGAATTTCTTTTTTTTTTCCCTTCTTCTCTTTTATGATTCTCTTCATGATATTTTCCCGCACAAACCATTTAATACCTCTAATGATACAGAAAAAAA
>JBAMYA010000008.1:82589-94209 GCA_037176975.1 Arrhamphus sclerolepis
TAATCATCTCTGAAATCACATTACTGCCTAAGATGGAGTGGTTAAGACAGTTCTGAGAGACTAAAACTGGTACTTGAATAGTGGCATGTCCGTGGTTAACACTTTTGATCTCGAGAGTCACATCGGCCCAACCCTTGAAAGGAACTTCAGTGCCATTTGCGGCGGAAATCTCAAGAGGTTGGTCTGAAATCAGAGTTTTGAGTGGTTGGATAAGAACATCAGGTAGTGCCCGTTGCATCCATGTTTTTCCCACCATAGTCACTTGAGCACCTGAATCAAGCAGCATTTCGATTGGAGCACCATTAAGTGTGCATGTGACCAAACATCTTTTGCCAATGAGCTGTGCGAGTCTTTTCCTTGGCGGTGGTGATGAGTGAGTTGACTTTGATTTTGGGTTTTGGTTGCTAGAAACTTGGGGCCCTTGGGCTGTCTCGGTCACTGGCTGCCCCTCTCCTGTGACCGCGGCCCGTTTCCCAACGTCTTTCGTTGAAGACAGCCTATGGCCCGGTGTCCTGCTTGACCACACACAAAACAATGTTGGCAAGTGGCTTTGTTTTGTTGTACACATGGTTTGCATTTTCCCCGTGTTTCAACTTGTACACTTGTGTTGTCTCTCTGAGGGCTAGAGTCAACCTGTATGAGTTGGTCGGGTAATTTGGTCATTTGAGTAAGATGTTTAGTCAGTGAGGACACCTGTGCAATTAGCTCTGTAATAGCGTCATGTTGTGTCTGTCGTTCTTTGTCAACTTTGTTTTCTTTGGTCTTATCACCACTGTCAACATTGGCTACAGTCACTGTTTTAGTCTTAACAGTTGTACCCAGTCTTTTCTGTCTTTCTGCTTCTTCACTCGTGGACTTAGAGATTTGTTCTAGTAACAGGTCATCACTAACTTGCATGTCAGTAAGGAAGGGTTTTAAGTCACGTCTCACATGGTCATGTTTCTCATTTAACCCTTGATAGAGCGTGTGGAGAAAAGTACCTTGTACCAGTCTTACATCATAGTTAAAACTAGTACTGGCTTGTGACTCAAAAAGAACGCGCTGCTTTAAGCCCATTACTCTGTACAGAAACTGTTGTGGACTGTTTAGCATTGCTTAACTCTTGAAAGAGCTCTGTGCTGTTTTTATCACGAATGTGAGAGCGAAGAAACCTCTTAAGCTCATCAACATTTAAATCACCTTTGTTAGTTAACATTTCTTTGAAATTACCAGGTTTTGTAATTTTAAGTACACTTCTGATAACTTCTGAATCAGTAAAACCTTCTTGTAACCCGTCATCGATTTGCTTACACAGGTTACCAAAAGAAACATCAGAACCGGTATCCGAGATCTGTCCACCATGGAGCTTAAATTCTCTGCGCGGAAGCAGACTTGCAACATCACTCAGACTCAATACCTGATTTCTGATACTGGACGAAGGACTAACCCCACTCAGAGAAGGGCCAAAAGTTCTCGGAGTTTGGGATGGAGCGATGAGGCCTCGAGAAGCGCCAGTGTCTCTGTCCTCTCCAGGGGTGTGATGGAGGGAGGGTGGAGGTTGTAGAAGGAGTTCAACATGTTGTGGTGGTGAAGGGGTGGAGACATCTCCAGGAGTGGTAGCAGATAGGGTGGGGGGAAGGACTGGTGCTGGGGTGCGTAGGAGGGTGGTCTGGTCTTCCCTCTGAACGTGGGTTCGATCCCCACCTCCAGATGAAGTGGTGTCAGCAGATTTCAGCAGGTCGGTGATCATGTCATCTAGTCAACTGATCCGTGAAGGGGCCGGTGTGGCTGCAGGTTTTTGTTCCAGCCATGCAGCAGCACAGCTGACTTGTTTCATTCAATCAACTATATTGTCTTCACTGAAGGTCTGAACCAGTTCATCTCGACAATCAAATCATACAAGTCAGTGTCGCTGGATTCATCAATGGTGGCTGTGATGCTGCAGTCATCAATGGCACGAACGATAACTTGTAGCTGACTTGTGCTCAAACTTGAGCTCAACGATTAGCGCTCGCCTTGGTGCATTAGTGGCCATGTCTTGTTGATGGTGGCCAGTTTCTCTCTGGATGACACACGTTGCTTGGAGCCTTTCCTGAAGTTCTGGACACCTTGAACACCGTAGACGCACTCTTCACCAGTCAGCTGTTGTCACTTTAAACATCCCGGACGAGAACCCAATTGTTACCTAGGCCTAGGGAAGCTGTGCGGTAACAAATGGCACACAGCTAGGGTTAGACTGTGTAATGTAGAGTGTGTTTCGGCTGTGGACAGACGCGGAGGAGACCTTGTTAGTCAGGCCACTCACAACATTAATTCACATACAGACATTCACTCTGTTGAAACAATCAGCTCATTAAATCTACTAAACAGTACAGCAGTAGTGCAACAAGCTCACTATAAAACCAACTAGTACATCACGTTCCTCTCCACACACACACACACACACACACACACACACACACACACACACACACACACACACACACACACACACACACACACACAAACAGCACGGCCTTCTTAAAAGTTTGTGGCCAAAAACACGGCAGTCTGTCTTGTACACGTAATGGCGGCTACCTAAAACCCTGAACAATGCTATCTAGCTATCTGTTCAATTAACTACGAGGATTGAGGCAAATTTCAAGAACCGAATTTAGACAAAACATAGGTTTCATATTAACCAAAATCAATTTCTTCACACAAACTTATCAAATACATTTAGACACATTACTTCGAAGTTCGTAACAGCATATAGGACCAGCTTTAGTTACTAAAATAACGTTAGATGGTACCTGTGGACAGACGCGGAGGAGATGTTGTTAGTCAGGCCAAGCTCGTTTACTTCTGAAGCTACGCCTGTGTCGACCCTCTAGTTGCCACAGGACACAAAACAAGGCATTTTTAACCTACTACATTAATGGTCAGCTGTTCAGGGACCAGGAGATCACTACGTGGCTTTATTGGGAGCAACAAAAGTTTAGTCTGTATCACTGGTTAGATAGGAGGTTACTTAACTGGCAATTGAAAATCAAATGTAAAGCACAGCCCTGTAGGATGTTTTCACTGGTGGTCGTGGACTGTGCAGTTATTATTTTGTTTTTTCTTTTTTCTTTTTTTGCATTTGTTTGTTAACACATCACTTCCTCATTCTTTTTTATTTTTCACCACCCAACAAACATTCACACACAAACACACTCAGCTCAACCCAACCTTTATTTATAGAGCATTTTAACATTTTAAAACAACTGAGGTTGACCAAAGTGCTGTACAGATTAAAAACAGCAAGAATGATAAAAGCAACCTATATTATGGCGCAATTACGAAACATAAGATAAATACTAAAATGCAAAAAACAATGTAATAAAATAAATAAAAAAATTAGAAAATGTGTTTTAGAGCTGTTTTAAAAACCTCAAATGATCCTGCAGACTGGATGTGAAAGGGTAGGTTATTCCAGAGCCTAGGGGGCGCCACTGTAAAGGCCTTGTCAACTTTGGTTTTTAGTTGTGCTTTTCAATGAATTTCCCCCTCGGGGATTAATAAATTATATCTTATCTTCTCTTAGGGGCGGCCAGTAGCAGCTGATTGGAGGATTTCGATAATCTGGCAGCGGAGCTCAGTCAAATACTGGGGGGCTAGGCCATTAAGGGCTTTAAAAATAAACAATAACATTTTAAAATCTATTCTAAAATCAACTGGGAGTCAGTGCAGTGAAGCTAGGACAGGGGAAATGTGGTCACACTTGCGTTTGCCAGTGAGGAGGGGGGTAGCTGCATTTTGTACCAGCTGCAGGTGGTGCAGGAGTGACTGGTCCAGGCCAAAATAAGGCGAGTTACAGTAATCCAGTCTGGTGTTAATAAAAGTGTGGAATACAGTCTCAAGATCTCTTTGTGGCAGCTATCCTTGTACTTTTTTTTGGCACTAGTGGCCTTTTATTGACAGTCAGAAGAGACAGGAATGTGGGGCAGAGAGAATGGGGGAGACACGCATCAAAGGGTCACAGGGCAGGAGTTGAACCTGCAACTGCTGCATGAAGACTGAGCTTCTGTATATGAGCCACCTGCTTTAACCACTAAGCTACGTAACAGTCTGTATCCTTTCACTTTTGATAAAAGCCTCAAATGATAAAAACTGTTTTTAACGAGTGAGCTAACTTGGTGATCAAATTTCAGATTCTTTACAGAAGACTGAATGTTCGGTGTAAGGGGACCCTGAAAGCCAGCAGGAAAGTCTGCTGGAACACATCCAAACACTATGACTTCACTCTTTTTTTCATTTAGATTCAGAAAGTTTGACATCATCCAGGATTTAACGTCAGCTAGACTATCAAGCAATGTCCGTACAGAGTCACTGGATTTAGATGTCAAAGGCAAATAGATCTGGACATCATCAGCATAGCAATGAAAAGAAATATTATATAAAGAGATAGATTTACAATCTCACCGCAGCCTTAGGCACTTCACGCAACCCTGCCCCACTGTGATCAAGAGCTGGATCCATTAAAAGACTAAAATCTCCTCCCAGAACAACTGCATGACTCCCAGCAGTTTGTAAATTCCTTTCAAGATCAACAAAAACATTTTGATCATCCAAATTAGGTGTGTATATATTGGCCAAGAAAAGCTTCTACAACTGTATTTCAGCTAGTACAATAATCATCCGTCCTGAATTATCCTTAATTTGCTTGATACATTTAAACTGTAAATGTTTACTAAGATTATAACACCTTTACTTTTGCTAGAGCCTATACTATAAAAAACATGTCCAACCCATTCTGCACAGAGCTTCTCAGACTCCTCTTTTGACATGTGTGTTTCTTGTGGAACACCACGTCATTGTTTTTGTTCTTAAGCATAGTCATGACCTTTTTCCTCTTAATGGGATTCCCCAGTTGCATGTTCTCCTCGTGCCTGCGTGGGTTCTCCCTGGGTACTCTAGCTTCCTCCCACAGACAAAAGACATGCATGTTAGGTTGATGAGCGTGACAACAAATCAGTCCATCAGTGGTTACTCACTGCATAGCGTCTATAAAAGCCAAGGCTCTTTAGCTTGCCTTTGTTTCTCGCTGCTCGCAGCACCGCATCCTTTTCTGATGATGTCAAAAACCTGGCCAGAATTGGTCTGGTTCTGTCTCCTGGTGCGGGTCGCTGGCCAACGATCAGATGTGCCTGCTCAATCTCTCGTCTACCCTCTATGTTGAGCAAATCTCACCACCTTCTTTGACCTCCGGGAAACCGACCTAGTGAACATTTTTGCGTCTCGAACGGTTCTCCGGGTCTTCTAATTTGTCCCATATCTGTCCAACGTCTGTCTTGCTAGCTGGCGGGTTAGCTTGCCACTCCTGCTCGGTCGGTTCCAAATATTCCACTCACTTCTCCACGTCATCCACTCTTGTAATAAAGGAAGAGAGTTTGGTCTCTACTGACACAGTAGTGTTTCTGCCAGCTCACCCAGGTCGCCAGAGATCTTTGTTAGTGTTGAGTAGATGTTACTGAGCTCTTGAGCTATATCAGTAGCTTGTAGCTGCTCGGACTCGTTAGCGCCGTCTTCATCTTACATTGGACGCATGCGACCGTAGATGCCTTTTAATATCTCCACAGGCCGAAAGCTTGGAAAGTTTCAACATTTTTGGACCCTTTAAACTAAGGACAAGTATATTGAGTAAAATATCTCTGGTGGAAATGTTTTAAAGGATAAAGGTGCGATGTAGAGCGGAGCTCCCTACTTTGTGGCTTCTTCTCTCATCGTGTCACGTGACCCCTTTCATAAGATAACTTTATATCTTTTTATTTCTGTAACACCCACTACTACCACCTACTTTTTTTTATATCTTTCCCCCTTCCACCATCACTGTTTCTGAACTTCTAACTTAGCAACCCCAAGCATTCATTTTGATTTTACTTGCGTCAGTCTGTCTCTATGGTGACATGTGCTGTTCAACTTTAACTACACACGTACAACTATGGGCACAGTGAAGTTTGTCACTTGGAATGTTAATGGGACCAGTACATAACAGAAAAGGTTTGGAATCTTTAACCAGCTTAAAGACTACAGGCAGATGATGTCTTATTACAAGAGATTCATAAATCCACCACAACTGCAGATTATCTTAAATCACTTGAGTTTCCTCATGTGTTTTCTGCCTCCTATAACTCAAGACAAAGGGGAGTAGGAATATTAATACACAAAAATGTTAATTTTACAGTGCTAGGCACGGTCACAGACCCAGAGGGTAGATATACAATAATAAAACTTTCTATACATAACTACAAGTTAGGTATTGTCATTTTATATGGCACAAATGTTGATGACGCCTCTTGTTTTAGTGATTTTTTTTCAGTCCTGTCTGATCACTTGGATTGTTCATTTCTACTTGGAGGTGACCTCAACTTTGGTCTAAATGAAGAAATAGACAGGCTTAACACAGCAGGACCTCAGCGCAGTTGGCAATCCATAAATACAGTCAAACAATACATGAGTGATTATGGACTTTGCAATGCATGGATCTTTTCACCCGAACCGTAGGGAGTATACTTTCTTCTCTCATGTGCATCACTCTTACTCGTCTGGATTATTTTTAGTCAGCAGCTCGTTGTTGGCTGACATGTCAGACACTGAGATACATCCTATAGAGATACAGTCTATATAGTACATGTACTTCTAACAGCTGTGTGGTACAATGGTTAAACGGGTGACCACCCATGCAGTAGACTGCATGTTTGAATTCACCACTTGATATCCACCCCACCCCCACCCCCACTTCAACCAGACACTTAAGGCTACTGTTTTATATAAACGTATGGTTTATAAAGCTACTTTGTGTTTTGGGGTTTTCAGAATATAGTCACCTTAGCCACGCCCTCCACTGAATTATATGGCATCTACACATTATTAATTGAAAGTAGGTAATTCCCCCAACAGGGAAAAAAGCCCTTACTTACGCATTTACCTGATTAGCAATTTGTTGCCAAAAACATGCTTTGGTTTATTAGCGGTTGATGTGTTTGATTTGCCTCCATAAAGTTAATTTCAATTCCTCAAAGCTCTGCATTATGATAGTTCATGATTCTTCTTTAAAGTAAGGTGATCACGCCATCATCGAAAACGCTAATGTGCATGGCAACATGCACTTTTCTCTGAACATGCACATACTCTGAGTAGGTTAACACAAGTTCAACAAATCAATTTCATAACCAGCGTTGTAGGACCAAGTAAGCCATGTAGTAGTACCGAGATAGCCTGGTTTTGTCAACCCCAGTTTTGCAGGTTAACTCCGGGTTACATCTGAGTAAGTTAACCCCGCTTCGTAGTACAGACCCCTGGAGTCTGTGTCAGTGAGATGCAGACCCTTTTTTCTGCCTAGAGAGCTAGGTGTTGTTGTCATCACTGTAGATTACTTTCCGCTGGACGCTAATGTAAACACGGCTCTCTCACTGCTGCTAAACACCATCAGCAACCACCAGTGGGCCCACCCCAATGGCATCTGCATCATTGCAGGGGGACTTTCAGTCTACAATAAATACAGTCAAGTACAGTCAAATACAGTCTTTCAGTAGTACAGTCTTGAGATTTGTCTCAAGACTGTACTACTACAATTCCACCAACATGTAAAATGCCCAACAAGAGGAGGAAACACACTTGATCATGTTTAAAGGGCTTAAAGTTCTCCATCCTGGGGACGGATTTCCGTCCTGGGGATTTTATAGGGATATTTTTTATGAGAATAATAATAATAGGCTAATAATAATGATAATCACAGAGGGTCTCTGTAGCGCCATTGTGACTTGACGACCGTTGCCCACTGCATTGCTAGGCAGTCAGCTGGCAGATTAGACTAGCTGAGCAGGCAGGTTGGGACCGGGTCGCTGTGCCGAGTTTGGGCCGGGTATCAGGCCGTGATTTCCCACCACTTTCGTCAGATTGTGGTCGATATACTGGCATGTAACTTCTTTTTTTTAATAGTATTTTTATTTTATATAAAGCTATTGGGTAATGATCACAACATAGCAAATAGAGTTTGAATTCTCTGCCTGAGCCTGCCTCAATCGCCAGCCAGAGTTCGGATCCTGTATAGAGCTCGGGTTTGGACAGAAAGTACACAAGCTTGGGTCGGTTTGGGACTTTTTTTTTTTTTTGAGATCCAATCTAAACTCTAAATTCTGTGTGTTGGCCATAGCTGTAGAAAGTTGCTCTGTCCATTTTTCCAAAGCCAGCAAAGTCTCTTTTGAGTGGCAGCAAAGGCAGCCAATCAGTATCAAGTGCATTTCGTATTGAGGTTGCCAGTTAAGCCCAAAAGGATGCCAAATAGGTGCAAAACTACATGTTTAAAATCCCCCATCTAACATAGCTTTCTAAGAGAGGTTTTTAGGAAACCTCTGAGGCATTACAGACAAAAGCAAAATTTTGTTGTCTATATATCACATCACAGAGCAAGGACAAATACCCTATTCAACCCTATGTCACCTTTAGTAATAGTCAAGCCCAATAGTCATTTTAAGATGAGTATTAGAATTGGCCAGACTAGCATTAGAATACAACATAACGTCAGAAGCTACTTCTATAAAATGAAGCAAGGATCACTCTGCTCACACTCACAGTGAAGTCAGTTCAGAAGGCAGTCAAGGTAAACGTCCAACACCATTTTAGCAAAAACAAAAAAAAAAGTGCTCTGTGCGCACCTTGTTAACTTTATATAGATTTCTCTTACACATTACACAAACTTTAATCCCTGTCTAGGACAAGAGTAGGCCGAGGCACGGTTGGAGGGTCACATATTGCATGGGACATGGTCTGAAATTTTCACTCCTGGTTTTTTTTTTTTAGCTTTAAGCCCTGTACTCTAACATCAAGCAAGCATACAGAGCTGTGCCCCTCCCCCACCTGGGTTGTTCAGACAACCTCTGTTCCTCATCCCCCCTCTGTAGACAAACAAACCCCATTCAGAGGACCATCACCATGGTTTGAGGATGCCCTCCCCCAACTGCAGGACTGCTTTGAACACACACAGTAGGATGCCTTCTACCATGAAAACCTGACAGCATTCACAGACTGTCTTACATCAAGTACTGCATGGGAAATGTTACTGTGGAAAAGTGCATCCAGGTGTTCCCAAACCAGAAACCATGGATGACGAGTCACGTCCGCATGCTGTTCTGGGCCCGTGGGCCTGCGAGCAGTGCTGACCTAAGGAGAGGCATTAAGACTGCCTGAGCAGAATACAAGAAGAGGACAGAGGAAGATCCCAACCTCCGGCAGGTGTGGCATACAGACCATCACCAACTTCAGAGGCTGTCCTATGTCATCTGGGGACGCAGCGTTGGCAGAGGAAATGAACAGTTTCTTTGCTCGCTCTCAAACACAGCACTCAGCCACATTACTCCAACCCCATAAGCATAACCCCCCACCCCCACTCACTCTTGAGGACAGGACATGATGCGGGTGCTCTGTGCAGCGCACCCCAGGAAGGCTATAGGTCCAGATGGTTATACCTGGGACGGTACTAGAACCATGTGCCAAGCAGTTACTTCCCTGACATTTTCAACCTGTGTCTGGAACGAGCCATCATCCCACCCTGCTTGAAATCTACTACAATCATCCCGATCCCTAAAAAGACACCCACAACCAGCCGCAATGACTTCCCTCCGTAGCACTCACCCCAGTCATCCCATGTGCTTTGAGAAACTGGTGGTGAGACACATTAAAGCCTGTCCCCCCTCCACCCTGGACCCACATCAGTTTGCATATTGGACTAACAGATCCGAGGCAGTCTACAGAGATGAGATCCTGAAACTTGGTGAGTGGTGTGCATCAAACAACTTGGCACTGAACATCACCAAGACCAAGGAACTCATCCTGGACTTCAGGCAGAACAGAGCCGCACTCGCCCCTCTGTATCAACAGTGAACGTGCAGGGCGAGTTGAGTCTTCAAATTCCTCGGTGTCCACATCTCTGCAGACCTCTTCTGGTCGCTCAACACTGAGAGGCTACACTTCCTGAGGGTGCTAAGGAAGGAGCAACTAAACACACAGCTGCTGGTGACCTTTTACCGTACCATCATCGAGAGCCTGTTAACCTGCGCTGTGTCAGTGTGGCACTCCAGCTGCACGGAGGCTGACAGGAGGAGACTGCAGAGGGTGGCAAACACCACGCAGATCATCGACTGCCCTCTTCCTTCATTGACTACCATCTACAACTCCTGCTGCCTCAACAGAGCCAGAAACATCTTGAAACCCCCCACCCCCCCCCCACCCCCCCCACCCCCCCGCCTTCCACCGCTTCAACCTGTTGCCCTCTGGCCGGTGCTACAGGTCCATACAAGCCAAAACAGACTCATTGACATATATTTTTCTCAAAGCTGTCCCTATACTGAACTCTTATCTGCACAAAGGTTAACTACACTGACATATTTGCACCATCTGACATAAACTACGTCATTTTTGTTTATTTATATTGCATAGCTTCTTTTTGTCACATAGTCTTTTTATTGTGTTTTATGCACTTTAATGGAGCTGCTCTTCAAATCTCTTTGTACTGTGTATGACAATAAGGGCTTTCTATTCTATTCTATTCTATTCCTCTTACCACTGTCTTTCTTTCTTTCTTCCTCCTTTTCTTTTCTCCACTTCTTCTTTTCTGCCCCATAAAGCGTGAGAGGGAGGTGGTGGAACTTGACCAACATATGAGCCTCAGTAAATTTATTTTTTATTTTTTGTAAAAGTTTCACGACTTTGCAACTTAGCTTAATAAACATAAACATGATGACTCCACCCCCTCAATGCTGACTTCAAGCTGCAGCCATCAGGACAGAAGCTCATAGTAGCGGCTTGTAAAACAGCTTTGTTCCAGCTGCCATCAGTGAAATTAACAAGTCAAAGAAACTCTAAGAACTGATGACTCACACTTCATCTTTTAAACTGGTTTTTATGAAAATATTTCACTTACCAATATCTTTTAGTTTTTTGACATTTCTCTTAACTTGGTCTTATCTCCTTATATCTAGCCTGAGCACTGTTGCCTCCTAATGCGTCCTGTCGCAGGACACATTAGGACACAGCAGGACATACGTCAGGACTCCTGTTGTATGTCCTGCTGCTTATAAATGTTTTTATGTATACTGAGGTTGGCTCACTGCAAACTAAATTTACCTGTGTGGTATTAATGAAGTAACCTTGAATTTACGTTGTTACATCAAGGAACATTGTAGCTGGATAGATCAAAACTGTATTTTCAAACAAGAGACAACCCAGATGACCAGTGCAGGGAAGTGACTCGTTACATTCCTTTAAAACTGAGTACAATAAAATATGTGATAAACCTTGTTTAAAAGGGTGCTTTCATACTGTTTCCGTGTGATATTTTGCCAAAAGCATGATACATATTAAATTGCTTTGGTATCTGTGTGTTTACAGAAGGATAACAATCCAGCCATTTTAAGTGCTGTACAGTTTTAATTGGAACAAAAATGACAAAATAATTTGGCTCTCAAAGTGAATCTGAATTAATGACTCACTGACTGTGGCAGGATGTGTTTTATTACACGGTGTGGTAGGTTAAACATGTTCAGTCCGCCACACCTGGACAAATGACGAGCCCATGCGAGCAAACAAATGAAACAATGCAGGGAAAAAGAACCTTGGTGTA
>JBAMYA010000008.1:120395-152204 GCA_037176975.1 Arrhamphus sclerolepis
AATCAGCTGAAATAGATGGTATTGGGTACACTAAGCCTGAGGTTATGTTTACTCAAATGGTCAGATGTGGTTGGACTGGCATGTGGCTACTTTTTGAGATCATCTAATAAGACGTGATAATTGCACTGATAGTAAAAGAGATGGCAGAATGTCGAGTGCAGGAAGCAAAATATAATCTTAACATAATCATTTCCATCATGTTGTCAAGACACTTTGAAACAGCCGTTGTCAGTGACGAGACTCTCACACAATAGGTCTGATTGCAAAGATCCTTTCAATAATCTGCCCCCAAGAACAAGGGGAAATAGTGTCTAGTAAAAAAAACAACAACAGTGACAACAACAAAAACAACTCAAGAACAGTCTTGAAAAACTTGTAAAACTACTGATAAATTATCTCAAGACAACAGGTGAAATAGGTGTTGGCTTCGCTGCCAAATGGTCTCAGAGGTAGTTACTTGTGATCTTACACTGCGTTTGATGGAAACAAATATCGAATGAAAAGCCTTTAGTCTTGAGTTATGTGAAAATATTTTAGTAGTTCTGAAAAAAACGATTTTCCGTAGAACACATTATAAAAAAGAGACAATAATAGTTAGACTCTCTTCTGTAAACATCATAACTCTTGATGTGGGACGTCCATTTACTGTCCTGCACTATGGCCTCTTATGAATTGATGTGTCATATTTGCAAAACCTCTAGATCATCTAAAAAAAACTACAAATCTAACTTTTACACCTTGTTTTAGCGATAAGTGTTTGGGAAAGCACAAGAGCGGTGGATTGACAGTTTTTATCAGGTCATCATCTGTTTGTCCAGTATATCTATACAGTTCTTTTGAAACACTCGTCTTCCCGCTGACGCTGATTCGTGGTTCCTATGACTGACTCTGGTTTTTCAATGTTCCCTCTTGAGACTGAGAGAAAAGATTTCTGAAATGTGAAAAACAGTCAGTTTAAATTCATGATTAGGAACAGATCAAAGACTTCTTTTCCTTTTTCTTTCCCTTATTTTACCGACGAAGAGTCGAACCACTTAAAAACAAAACTAGCTTTCTTAAACAAGAGTGGCCATATTTGAGGGCGACTCATCGGGTGCTATCAGGGTGCTTTTCTCACTCATATGTTGATTTTATGTGTATATTTTATATTTCACCCTCTGCCCATGTGAAAACTATCAGAGAGACCCCGAGTGACATTGATGCAGATGAAAAGTAAAGCAGCGACGGCCACCAAACACTAGATTGTGCCATATGAGCCGTTAAAAACGTGCTTAAGTACGTTCTCCACCTTCGCAAACAGCATACACCATGACAGGACCAGACACTTTTTTGATAGAAAAGTAGGAAAGCTTCGGCCTTCTCCACTTTGTTGAGAAAGCACAGAATTGTTCCAGAGGGAGGAAAAGCTTTTCCATTTAACCTCTGGTGAAATAATCACAAGCTGCTCCAAATATGTTCCTCTGTGGCTGTGTAGTTACGTTTCGGTAGGAATGTCACAGAGGAACTTTATTGAGATCGTAGAGGCTGCTGAGTGGCCGCTAATGCTCGCACATCTGTGCCCTAAACATAAACGGAGGACTTCAAAATTACAACAGACTAACGGCAGGTCAGGGTTTTATTTAATGCCCCCTTATTGTTATGACCTCTCTGAAAGCATCTTTATTCATCTCGGTTCTGTTCAGATTACTTGCTCAGCTCCAGTTCATGACAAAGGTAATCCCAGGGTACCTTGCAGAAAAAAAAAACAAACAAGTCCAGCGCAAGTCCAATTAAATACAGTCCAATTTAATCCCATTACAATGCAGTTGTATTCCAATTTAATCCATATATAATCCAGTTCATTATAATTGTATTTATATACAGTAATTCCATTCCTTAAAAATCAACCTAGCTCGGGAAACCAACAGATCGTAACAAATCTTCTCACATCCATCCAGAATCAAATCAATATGTGGAGCTCATAATTGTCATTTACTGCAAAAAAAGAAAAGAAATGCCTTTTCAAATCTACTAACCTGTTTATCAACTACAAACAGAAGAAAGAGTATAACAGCGTGCCTCAACATCTCACAGTGCCATATTTACTTTACGGTTATCCCCATGAGAAGTGTGCAAAATAAATCTTGTGAGATAAAGAAATCGCATCAGATTGCCAGACTTGCCTTGACATAACTCAAATAAATAGCAAGAACTGCAGAATATGACTGACACAGTTTTTCACAGCAGAACCACATTAAAGGTTTCTATTTGCAGCAGGATGGCTGTTTCTTTTCCGTTCAAAGGCTTGATTAAATGCTTTAGTTCATAACTAAATGCAACAATCTAAACACTGGATTCTGACTAGAACCAGCCCCACAAGCTTTTATGAATGAAAACACATATGAAGAAGGCCATGTGAGACATATTAGCAACGTATACATGTGTTTTGTATGAGCAGTGGGTATGTTAGTGAGACAGTCAGGGTGAACAGTGGCAAGGATCATCTCTTCCTGGCTCATTCAGCCCTCAAATAACATCAGTGATGTCTATTTAATTTACAGGGATTTGCACTGTAGCATCTTCCGTGAAGGTTCATCTCTTCAAAAGGCATTAGAGGCTTTCATTCCACTCTGCTTTAATAAAAATGATAGCAGAGGTCAGTCAGGGTCAGGGATTCCAGGGTGGTACCTGACAACAATGGTATCTGGTAAAACACTGCTGGAGAAGGTGTTTGATTGGATGAAAGCTTCCAGGTGAAAGTGGGTCAGCAGACTGGTGGGTTTACAGGAATGACGGAGATGGACTGTGGCTTTGCAGGGTGTGAGATATAGAGCCTGAGCAGATTTGCATCTCATGTGGAACAAAGACACAAAAACACAACTAAACTTACATCAATGTAGTTGGCGTTAATGTAGTCTGAGTTGGGGTCTCCCAGCAGCGGATGGAGCTTCACCCTGTGGCGGTCATCTGAGCCAGATGAAAAGCAAAAGAGCAAAGGAACGTTGAAAAACAAGTCAAGTAGAAGATATTCAGTGTTTATCTTTAAGTATGGTTTTAAATGTTTAACAATTACTTACATCCCAGCAAGGTGTCATGCCTCCCCTTGGTTTTGTCCTTCTTTTTTGTGCAGTCCCAACCATCAAAGAAGCTCTACACAGAGATAAAGAAACACTTGTTGTTGAATTTAGGAAAAATAAGCTCTCAGTGTGAATCATCTTCGTATCAAAGATATAAAAGAAAAAAAAAGGGGCTGGGGGTGAGCACATTACTTTTTCTGACTAAAAAAGAAAAAAAAAACAGTGATTTGTGGTTTGCATTGATAAGAGCCATCAGCAGGACGTACAGAATTAAATCAAGAGACGCTGTGATCAGTGAAAGAAGTATGGTGTTTTATTCAAAATATGTAAGAAAATATAGAGCCTTGAGCTTCCTATAGTCTTTGTATTTTTCCTGGAGTTGCTTTCCAAAAGCTTCACGTCAGACACCCTTTGATCCTGCGTTGCTTCCAATCTACAGGACACATTTAACTATCTACAACACAAAAGGTAAAAACAAAACAAAAAAAGCCACATTCATGATATGCATATTTCATCTGCTTTTCTCTGTGTGAAGCTGCTTGTGGATGTTCTGAGAGCTTGTTTTTCTTACATCTCCTCATCTCCATCATTTGCCCAACATAAGACCCTTGCACCAACACAAAACAGCCCTTCTTAAATGAAAACAGAACACACACACAGACAAAAATTAATAAATACATAACATATTTGTTTTGTCAATGATTCTGATGGCTGTGGCAGAAACCGTGTTCGTGCACAGTGCCGGTGCCAGGCCAGCATCTTGAAATGAATGCTGCAAACAAGAGAAAGGTTTTACCACAAGTATTGAGAGGGAGTCACTAGTTTCTAGAAGTACATCTGTAGCACAGGCTTGTCACTGAGGTTCAGAAAAACAGTCTTCCTGCTTCATTTTAAGGTGGAATATCCCTAAATTGACAGCGGGGATTAACAAATTCCTGTCATGCAACGTTGTGAAAGAGGTGTTTGACAGAGATGGCTAGTAAACGCTGGCCCTATCACGACTTTAACTACGTCAGTGTAGCCCTCAAGCACACAGAAGTAATAGCGTTTCTTTGCTCTTACAAGGTGCCATGTGTCACTCTGGGCCCAAGTTAAACCAGAAAACAACCTCTTTAAATTTGCAAACAGAACCACACGCAGCTCTAATCGTACCAGTGGTTTTCAGCCCCTACAGGGGAATTTTGTAAAATTCTGCCCACCTCAATGTTGAGTAGGAGATTACAACTCTGTTCCCCCCACATACAGCTGAGAGCCAGCCAAATCCTGCCAGGGATTACAGCCTCCTCCTCACTTTTCCTGCCTCTTCTCATGACCTCCCTTCTATGGGTCGTTCATTCTGAATCCCCCCTCCCCTTCACATCCCTTCATCTCGTCTCTCCCTGTCCACCTCTTCCTTCTGTTTTGCCTTCCTTTCTTATATTTTTGACATAAGATCTCTGAGCTCTCTTTTGTTTCTCTCCCACCACTCTTCTGCTCAGTCTTTGAGAGAAAAGAGAGAAGCAGGGAGGGAAGAAAAAAAACCACACACAAGACGAAAAAAAAAAAAAATTGTGGGAGAATGACACTTAAATGAAAGGAAAGAAAACAAGACTAGAGGGGGATTGATTAGACACCTTCACAGTGGGAATCAGTGAGGTGGGTTGTTTTAAGAGGATCACAAAAAAAATGAGTCAAATGAGATGAAAGACATTATGACACAGTTAGTCCTGAATTAATAACCTTTTAGTTTCAATTTCAACATCTTAAATATTTTCCTGTCCTTAATTTTTCTTCTTTTACTCCTTAAATGTTATGCCGTCTTGCTTTTACCTTTTATTTCTTTCATCCCTAACGTTCATAATGTTCAAGCTGCTAAATAAATCAAGGAGACAACCCCCCACCACGTGCATCTGGAAAAAAAGAAAACCAAAAAATTAAAATTAAAATTAAAATTAAGAAGCCTGATAGTTGAAACTGAAAATGTAGCATTAGATGGTGTTTTTATTTGAAGTGAGCTCAATAACTTCATAGCCCCTGATGCAACTATACTTTGAATCAATGTATGAACTAGTCCATCATTCTTCCAAAACTCAGCCTCAGGGTGCAAAGGGCTTTAATAGAAGTTCGGCGGTCTCCAGTAAAACTTCTTACTTTCTGCGGTGGGAATTTGGCGGGGGCTGCCGCGTACTCGATTCCCCTTTCACCCCATAGTAAATTCTTGATCAGTGTTTTTACAGAAAACATGTATTCCTTAGGGAAATAAAAAACCTATGACTGCCAAGGGAGTGTAATAAGATAACCCTCATCATTTCCCTTCATGATAGCAAGAAACAATCCATCAAAACACATACTCTTAGCACAGAGACAGAGAAAGAGAACAGAGAGTGAGAGAAAAAATATATAAAGAGGTGTATATTGATTTTTAGAGTGGAGTGTGTTTTGGCCGTAAGGGACCATTTAATGAGTCTACAAGCAGAGTTCCAGAGGGGGAGACCATGTACCAGGCACAAAAGATGTTTTGTCTTTTTTTCATGAATGCCATAAGCCATGGGTGACACAGATGGACTTCTCTCCAGGGTGTGAGCTCAACTCTCTGCCACAATTGTTCCACTAGGGAGAGGTATTCAGAGATGTGACTTTCTCTTTGTGCTGCCTGAATCACACAACCAGCGATCAGAACCAATGCAACAGCAGGGGAAGGAATAAGCAATGTTCAGTAAAGGAAACCTGTCTGTATTTATGCTTCAGTCAAGGACTAAACCCCCACAGGGCACTGCTGCAAGAAAAAAAAAAGGAAGAAATTTCAACTGTTTTGTTCAAAACAGCAAAAAAAAAAGTGAAGCGGGCAGAGACAGTGAGCTGCATGGTGAATTTCTTGACAACAATGGCCTGGCTGTTATAGTTTCTACAACAGATTATCAGATTTGCCTGATTGAGTAGCATTTTAGGAGGTGTTTTATCGAATAATTAGGTCAAGTACTTTTCTCTGAAAAAATCATAGAGTCAAAAATTAATTTATCTGATGTGCACACAAAGCCTGATTTAACTTATTCCTTTTGTGTCAGAGAGCTCACATATAACAATATGACATTAAGTAGAGTGCAAAATAGAAAAGTGTGATTAAGGGTCTGCAAACATGTCTACAAAATGCCACCATACTTCTCACGCTTCACCTTGCTTTTTTCAATCACTGCTTAGACTGAACCACACGTGAATGATGAAAAGAATGAAGGAGTTTCAAACTTGACTGTGTTGTGAAGAGGATGCTCAGGATTGTCTGAAGTATGGCAGGACTCTCTTAGCGATAGAATGAGAAGTTTAGTCATCTGGGAGAAACTCAGCGTAGTCACTGCTCCTCCACATGGAGGAGCCAGCTGAGGTGGTTCAGGCATCTGGTCAGGATGCCTCCCAGATGTCTCCCAGGGGAGGTGCTTCTGGCATGTCCAACTGGGAGAAAAACAACGGAACAGACCCAGAATGTGTTGTAGAGAGTATATCTCTCTGCTGGTCTGGGAACACCTTGCTGTCCTGGAAGGTCCATATCTCCGTCGATAGACTACATGTCTGTGGAGTGACGGAGTTGGAGAAGTATAAAGGCGCCTTTAGGCTGCTGAACAGAAATGGTACAGTCCCCTGTGCTGCAGATCACCTGCTCAGACACACAACCATTCAGTCTCACAAACTGGTCTGTTTGTCAGGTTGTCAGTAATCCAGGTGATTGTGGAGGCATCAACCCGTGTACTCTGGAGTTTCTTACACAGTCAAGCAGCTGGATGGTGTTAAATGCCCTGGAGAAATGGAGGAGCATGATCCTCACAGCGCTGCCTGCTTTGTCCAGATGACTGTGGGTTTGTTGAAGTAGATGTATGATTTCATCTTCAACTCCAACAACACAACGATAAGCAAACTGGGTCCTGGAAGATGCTACTTTGTTCATTCAGGTGGACCAATAAAAGGCTTTCCAGAACTTTTGTGATGTGGGATGTTAGGACGACAGGTGAATAGTGATTAGGAGAAGATGAATTTGATCTTTTTGGTACTGGAACAAGGCTGGACGTCTTCCATGACACAGGAACCTTCCCCTGGTTCAGGCTGAGGTTGAAGAAGTGCTGTAGAATCTCACACAGCTGGTCTGGTAAGGCCTTCAGACGGGTGGGAGGGGGAGAGGGTGGGAGCCCCAGCATCTCCTGATGTGGTTGGAGAACAATGAAAAACAATGAAGCAGCACCAGGATCCATGACTGGGGAGGAAGATGAGACGGCAGAGGTGTGACGGGGAAGCTGGGGATCTAGGGATGTTGGGAGGTCTGTTTGGCTGGAGACAGAAGAGGAAGATGCTGGTCTCATTTCTGCACTAAACCTATTGAAGAATGAGTAGAGTTCATTCACTCTGTCCAGACTTTCATCTACATAATCCTCTTCCTGCTTGAAGCGTGTGATCTCCTTCATCCCTGACCGCACTTCTGTCATTCTGCAGGTGCCTGTTCTCCAGCTTCTCATGTACAACTCCACGCTGTCTCTTGACATCTGTATCATTATGTACCAAACAAATATGTGCTACATTTCCTACATTTGTTGATGTTTGTAGTGCTATATGGAACCATCACTTTCTACTGAACAAAGTCAGCTTATTCAAACTTTCTTTCTCTATTCCCATCCCTCAAGGACTTCCATTCTAGGCCCAGGTCCCTTTCTTTCCAGTGTGTATATTCTAGTTTACAACTATGTTTTCAGCATAGTATTTTTCTCTTTGGTAAAAATCCTGGTTTCATAAAAATTTGAGACTTTGAGTGATCTTCATTTCATGATTAGTAAAATACTTTCCAGTGCCAGTAAGAAAGAGTATTGTACCCAACAGATACATTTTTTCCCCTTAACAAATCCATCTCCGACTCTCTTCAATTAGCATGCCCAGACTTCCCTTTCCCTGGACTCTTCCTCCAGCTCTTCCGGCAGGATCCCCAGGCGATCCCAGGCCAGCCGAGCAACATAGTCGCCCCAGCATGTCCTGGGTCTTCCTCTGGGTCTCCCTACTGCCTACATATACTGTGAATTCTTCCTTGATTCACATTAATGACACATAAAGATGTGATGGGTAAAGACATTATCTTTACCTATGTACATGTATCAGATATACTGTAATATAGTATTTCCCAAATTTTGGGTCCCAGTTCAAAATAGATCATGAATCTGTTTTTAGTCGGGCGCAGAGTCATGCCTAGAAAAACTGAACTTAATTCGGGCAATCAAAGGGAACAGAACAGCACTGGAGGCATCTTACTGAGTCAGCCTCCGCTCTCAGTGTCTGGAAGAGCCCCGTTCATTCACAGAGCCCTTGCTTTATTTATATCTTCATCACGCTTCCAAATTTGGTCTTTCACCTGAAAACAAAAATGCTGAACCTAAAGTAAGACTAAAAAAATGAAGCTTAAACCACTGATGGCAACATTTCCTCTTGAACTCATCACCACAGTGCACTTTAACATTTCAGCACCCTGTAGTCAGAATGTACTTCGAGAAATGTGTGAAGGAGCAATCTTAAAATGTCAATCCCTTATTATCAGATGATCGTATATATATAAAAATTACACCAGTGTGAAAAATCAGACGTGCCCGATAGGTGTGGACAACATCCAAGTGTGAGATGATTCTCTGTATTTCACATGTATTCCTGCTGGACAAAACCTTCATCAACATCCTTCATGGTACTATTGCACCATATATTACAAAAAGCTTCTGGAAGGAGAAACTCTTCTTTGTGGCTTCAAGAGAATTAAGAATTAAAGTCAGAGTTTTGGAAGAGTTTTTTTTTTTTTCTCCAACATTCAAAAGTTACCTTCTTCTAACAAGTGAATAGACTCAGACACTAAAATTATCTCGGAGCAAGACCCGCAACACTGACCACTGTCGCCAGTTACGGGCAGGTATTCCTTCTGATGAGGCCTCAGGGTAGAACTAGGGCATGTTCAATACATGACACGTTTCCTGTTGAATGTGACGATCCTGTAAATCGAATACAAGGTTTTGTGTGATTTAAACCCAGCTAGGTTGCTATAAGGTCTGAATTGATGGAGGGACAGATCATCTGATGGGTTCTATTATAGAATTCTCTACCTGATCACCGCCATCAATGATAAGCAGGGCTGCTTTATGTCCTGTAATGCCTCTTGCTCAGTCTCAGTAACCCTTGTCCTTCAGTGACAACCGTTTTAACGGAGCACTTCAATGGTGCAACAAGCAGTGCTCACGAATCCAGGAAGCAATGGTTTTCAGAAAGTTGTGTTCACTAGAAGGTGAGTAGATAAGTCGTTTGCAGCACGAAAATGTAAATAATCGGTGTTGCCAATCACAATACAGCTATCAGCTATAACCACCAACACAGAACAGTATCCATTTATTGTAATTTGGAGACTCCAGCAACTACACTGCCCATCCAAAAAAAAAGTCACCACATGAATGTAACTAAGCAAACAGGTAAGAGCCTTTCATTGAATAACTACCTCATGGATGATTATGTTTCAGCTACAAGTTATTTAACCCAAACTGATGTTTCTCATTTCATAAATAAAACATGTTCCTGAGGTTGTGGAAAAGACGTTAATCTGTTTCAGAAAAATCTAACTATCAGCATCCATCAAACAAAAAAAAACAATCTAAGGAGATTGCTGAAACTACAAAAATTGTGTGAAGAGCTGTCCAACGCACTGAGGAAGAAATGTGGCTGGAAGAACTTTTGAATGCTCGTAACTGGCGATCACTTGAAAGGTTGATATCAAATTGAAAAAGAAAAAACAACAACAGTAGAACTCATTCCTATGTTTACTAGTGACAGTAAGAGCATTTCCACACACACAATGTGAAAGGAACTCAAGGGATTGTGACTAAACGGCTCTGCAGCCTTACGAAAACCACTTATCAGTGAGGCTAATCAGAAAAAAGGCTTCAATTTGCTCGGGAGCATAAAGATTTGACTCTGGAGCAATGGAAGAAGGTCATGTGGTCTGATGAGACCAGATTTACTCTGGTCCAGAGTGATGGGAGCATCAAGATAAGAAGAGAGGAGGATGAAGTGATGCACCCATCATGCCTGGTTCCTGTTGTACAAGCCTATTGGGGCAGTGCTATGATCTGGGGGTTGCTGCAGTCGGTCAGGTCTAGGTTCAGGTCTAGGTTCAGCAATGTTATGGGGTAGACTAAATACCTTCATTATTGGATTTTTTGTTTCCTGATGGTAAGGCATTTTCCAAGATGATAACGTAAGGATACACTGAGCTCATCATTGCAGAAGCTTATCGAGATGATGCCATAGCAACTGTGTGCTGCTATCAAAGCTAAAGACGGTCAAACAAAATATAAGTGTGTGTTATTTTTTCATTTATTTATTTAGTTTTTGGATAGCCTGTGTATTATCACTCTCACAGAGAAAAAATATATCAATTTGATAATCAAACAAGTTGACTTCATTTTGAAAATGTAGTTTCCCCAAATTCTACCCCTAAAAATTCTCAATAGCTGCTTGAAACTTAAACAACTGTTAGAAGTGACTTTCATTCATGCATTTAAAGTCATATACACAATATAAGATAGTACAACGATATCATTTCACATTAATAAGATTCCATGGATGGCAGCTGATGAGACATTTTATTCAGAAACGCCACAGGAGAATAGGACTTAAAAGCTATGTTTTGTAAAAATGTATATTAGTCCTGATTTGTTGGTATGTTTCAGTAATTTCTCCTTGGCTTGTTTATTGTGTAACATGTATAAATGAATCTCAGCTTCTAATAGATGGTCAAATATCTGCACCAAAAGTTTAAAATGAAATAGGAACAAAGTCCTTCCTTAGAATCAAAGCTTAACAGAATAACGTCTAACTTGAAAAAAAAAAGGGGGGTTGCCACTTGGGATACTTTTCAAACCAACATAAAGACAGAGAGAGATCTTGATCATATTTCAATAGGAGCTAGTAATCTTCAGCGACAATAGTACACTCTCTTTCTTTATCATTGTGGCCTTGATTTATCTCTTTTATATGTCTATTTTCATTTTATTTTGTATTCTATACTGTCTCAATGCCTTCTATGACTTGCTGTATCGGTGCAGGATTTGAAGTGGAACAGAAGTTTAATAATGCAATACATATCTATATCTATATCTATAACTATATCTATATATTTTATGTCATTTTCTCTCCTAATTAACAAAGTGCTATAAACTGTATGTCCTCATTTTTCAGAACAACCCTGATGAGTGCATTCGAAGTGCTACTTTGTGCTGGCATCTCTTGTTGTCATGGAGCAATGTAGTCACCCAGGGAATTAGTATGTTTCTTAAAGAGAGAAAGAAATTGGGCATCCGACCTCCAGCCCTCCAATCAATGGGTGACCTGTTCTACCTCCTGAGGCACAGACACAGAGTAACAGTGGTCTATTTTAATTTATAATGTCAGAGTGTAAAGTCTACAGTGTAACATTGTGTTTTCACCTCATATTCCTGTTTAAAGCCGTAGCCCTCGGCAGTCTTCATTTGGTTGATATGCTGGAGGAGGTCGGCCACTCGAACAGCAGGGTGGAGCTGTCCCGTGTGGTAGGGGGAGCCTTTACGACCACACTGGTGCCTCGGGGAGCCTCCCAGCAAGCTGCTGGCCTCATTCACTGAACTACGAGCATCACCTGAACACAAACAGGCAACATTTGCTGTTTTAGTGGAAATATGGGACTCAAAAATTCAAGGGATTCGGGTTTTGATGAAAACATTAATGAACCCTTGTAACAGCTCCTCACAATATGGCACTTTGGATGCCATCACAGGCGAACGGACGCTGACAGATACAGTAAATTCCAGTAATATGAACTACTTTGTGACAAGAAATCCATCTTTGAAAATGTGTGAAACATGTCAAGATTTGGAAAAACCAAATAACCACATTTGCCCTTCAGATAATACAAGAAAGCAAAGAAGAACTGACAGGTTTCCCACCTTATTTATTTAGTTTAATTCAAATACCATACTTTATCTTGGTTTTCCTCTCCTTACGTAATCTGTCAGTAGAAGTTAGTAAACTGTTAGTAGCTGAGGAGCATTTTTAACAGAGCATGAAAACTGACATCCCAATGCAACGACACATCGAGCTCATTACTGCAGAAGCTTATCGGAATGATGCCACAGTGACTGCGTGCTGCAATTGAGCTAAAGGCGGTCAAACAAAATATAAGCGTGGCTGATTTTTTTTTTTCTTTTTTGGACGTGTTCTGTATAATCACACTCACAGGTATACAAGTTTACTTCATTTTGAAAATGTAGTTTCCCCAAATTCTACCCCTTAAAATTCTCAAAAGTTGCTTGAAACTTAAACAATTGCTTGAAGTGATTTTAATTCATGCATTTTCTTTATTTTGCAGAGACTGTAATATAATGTTCTCAGCTCTACATTTGTGAAAGTTTACTGATGATTGGATGTATCAGTGGTCAGTGTGGTGATGAGTTCAAAAGCTGAACTCGCTGGCTCTGTTTTGGCTGTTAGTGCCAGATCAGGCTGTGTGAAACGAGAACTATAACAAAGTAATATGTGGGACATCAGGATGAACTGGAAGTTCATTTTAAGTGATGCAACAGCTGGATAGATCTGGTTCCCGAGCAGCAACTGCTGCCGTAGTCCTGCAAAACGAAATCAGTATGGAAGTGCGTCATAGGCTGCAGTTCCTCAAACTGCTATTTGGACAGAATAGACTAAATCCCCAATTTCCCCATGTCAAAGTGTCCTGTTTCACAGCATAAATAGGTTCCCATTCATAGCAACTGCATGGAAGGAAAATATTCACACACTTACTCTGATAACTTGTATTAAGCCTCAAAGTTTTTCACAGGACAAAGTGCTTTGACAGCTACCAAATAAATGCGAACAGTGTCCATGGGTTTTTATTTAAATGCATCCTTTACACATAACGTCTGGCAATTAAGAATCCCATATGGCAGCTACCAAACAGCAAACCCAAGCCTGCAAAGATGATCACAGTAGCAAATGTCAAAAGCTCTGCTTATTCTTTAAGTTCTTCTTTATAAGATCCCATGGATGGCAACTGATGAGGGACAATAAATATTTATGAAGTTAATGAGTGATCATCATAAAGATAGTAAAGTGAGAGATGTGTCAAGAGTGAAAAGTAATTATTTTGCCGTGTCTTACTTCTTGTGCCGCATGTGTGCGCATCCATGAAGGAAAGAGCCATTCTTTCGTCCTCCTGTAGAGTGCTCTGGTCTGTGAAACTGCGCTCCATCGAACCCATATGGCTCTTTTCTTGCCGGTAGGTAATGGGCGTCTTATTCATGTTCACTGGTTTCCTGTTCATGGATAAGAATGATGATTGAAAGACAACTGACATTCAGGATCATTTCTATTAGAAATATAGAGGCAGAGAGAGAAGAAAACATGAAAGTAAAGAGGAAGAAGAAGAAAAACTGATAAAATGTCAATGTTTTGTCAGAGAAAAAACTGTAATGTTTGTCTTCTTCAAGTCATGATTGACAGCCAGAGCACAAGCATGTATGATGGATCACAAAAAAAAAAGCAAAGAGGTGGAGCCACTTACGGATAATAAGAGTAGTAGTCCCTTCTGGCAAGAGTGCAGGAGTGGAGAAAAAAATCAAATGAAGAGAAAGAAGAGATGTAAGATGAAAGCAATGTCAGCTGAGGGCAGAATGCATTGATTACAGTGAAAATGAGAACCATCCTCTCATGAGTCCAGCTGTGCAGGTGGCTATATGACACATGCAAGTGCATCAAGCAGCTGCTGACAGAAGAAACACACAGCGAGGCAGAGAAATGTGTGTGTTTCTTTCAATCTAATGCATCTCAGTGTTAGACCTCGGGAACTGGAACCATGTGGTTTCCTGTCGCAGCAAATCTAGAAATCAGCTCTCCAAGACCAAACTTAGAGTGGCTTAGGAGAAGAACTTGGGTCAATGTGCAGCGTAGTGGTTACTTTAATGAGCAACATAACTCAATGTTCCCCTGACCGCTGTGTCAGAAATTTAAATAATCACTAGTGGAGCTTTGGCTAACTCCTTATTTGGCATGTCATATTCTTTAGATCTCAAGTCCTATCTTAAACTTTGACTCAGAGAGGGCTAAAAGCTGCAGCTGTATAACACCAGAGCCAGAGGTGCAATTGATTTATTGTAGACCTACAGGATCATTGGCTAATAATCTCAAAAAACACACCTTTTCCCTCCCAATTACCATCTCATTTAAGGGTCTGGCCCTGGCTTGGTATGCGTAATTAAGTGGCTAATTGAGTCGCATCCGCCTTTAATTAAATACTTCACACTCACATGGGCTCTGTGGAGTTGTTTGGTCCCTGTTGTGCAACACACAAGTAGGAAAACAACATGGTGCTAGCTGTTGGTCCAGTCTCTTCCCTAAACACGCGTGACCTTTTGGAAAGTTCAGCAACTATAACAACTAATCACTGAGCTGTTCCAAACCACAACATAAAAGGGGAAAATAATGTGGGAGATGTGGTGTGATTGTGCATAATGAGGCATGTTTCGCACAGAGCAGTTAACAAGAGTCGTTTACCCTTTTTTAATGATGACGATGACGGCGCCCAATAGGAGGATGAGGACAACCAGGCCGCCAGCGCACACACCGAGAATCAGCCCCATCTCCTCGGAGTGTTGGGACACCTCCAGAGCTTTGCGATGGTCTTTGCAGGCCGCTAAAAGAGGGAACACAGAACGCAATCGAGTGAAGAAGGAGAAACTAAAAGTACAGACCAAATGTTTGATAGCAAAGTCTAAAGCAATCAGATACAGGAAAACTTTTTTTTTTTTTGCCTCATATAATATTCTCCTTATACAATAATGGAATAAGTTATAGTGCACGAATGTGTGAACTACTGAATACAGCAGACTAAAAGTGTAAACTTTGTTGTACTAGTATTATTATTATCATTATTATTATTATTATTATTTGGGGTAAGAAACACCAATTTCTCTGAGATGATGTCATATAGAAAAGCCGTTTTTATAACCAGGATCTCATTTGTTCAGGTTCATTTTCCAAGTACAATTAGTTCTAGCAGTTCTATTAGCTCTTCAATCTACTTTTGATCTCAAGGTTGCACCGGTAAATTGCAACACCAGTTGAAATTATGCAGAGCCATGTTGTGATACAAACACTGTAACCTATAAGATGCCTATCTTAATCAATAATGCATGAAATATCCCTTTTTTTTCCAGACAGAATCATCCCCTCAGCCCAACAGTATCATTTCAAGGTGCCCTGGTGTCTGTTAGCTACTGGAAAGGTCATTATCATAATAGCAGGTTATTCATTTTTCTGGCATAAATCTCCATACTCATGTAACTGGTGCTGAGCAGAGGGCCTTGTCTTTGTCTTGTTTTAGGGGCCCACTGATCTAGTTTTTTTTTTCTCTCTCTCTCTCCTCTCTGTGTCAGCCTGTCCTCCTGGCCTTGACAGCCCTGAAACCAGCCCTTCTGAGCCCATTGGAACAGCAAAAACTATCTGGAGAGCAGCAGAAAGTCAGAGCACGCCTGGGGATAAAGCTCTGTCTTGCAGTGTGCTGGGGGAAAAAAAAAAAGAGTCTAATCTAGGGCAGGGAAAATGAAAACACAGCCATGTTTTAGCTCAACTATGTGCTGCCGTGGGCACTTCATGGCTGCTTTTGAACCCTTATCCCATATAAAGATGAAAGTAGTACAATATCATTTCATTATTTGGCAGTGTTTTATTTCAATAAGTGATGAGTTTCTGGCAAATGGGAGAGGAGAATATGAGTCACTGGCCTGATATTAGAATAGAACAGTTCTTTTTGATGCCACTTTGGACAACGTACGTGTGTTGCCGTGTCGTTCCAGACATTTCCGTGCGCCATTTATAGAAACAGAATGTGTCAGGTAGACCTCAGCGCGCAGAAGTTCTAAGAGAGGGTTTAGCCTGACTCTGGATCAAACAAGGAGCTTTCCTAATTTCTATTCGCTCCAGAAACGCTTCCAGAAACACCTGTGTGTCTATGAGCTACTGGACCCAAAAAAAATGCCAAAGATTTACATCTGTTTAAAGATATTCCACTGAAAGACAGAACAGAAAAACATCAGCAGTCTCAACCTCAACCCTTGCTGTTGATTTTATAATCCCACTTCATTTAAAATGACATGATAAGCCAGTTAGTGTATTCCAGCTAAAAATGTAGATGAGGATGTGAAAAATCCATTTTACTTCTTTGATGTTTTGGACAGATGAGGTCAGTTTTTTTAGTTTTTTTTTTTTTTTAAACCCCCAAATTTAGTCTTAAAATTTCTATTACGTCAAACACAAGCATGAAATAGATTTTCGCATGAATCCCTGCATCTGCCAGCTGCCCACTGGTGGAAATTGGCACTTAGAGAAAGAAATGGAAGTCTATTGTTGTGTTGAGCCTGCAACAGGATTCTTAATTAAAGTGTCACCTGGAAGTTGAAATGTAATCTTCAGCTTTGTTATCCAAGCCAGAATCATTTGCCTCCACTTTACTTGTGATGGGCTGCTCGATAATAACAGCTCAGAGCCCGATAATGCACAGGCCATGGTGATGGTACAGGGATCATGGAGATCACAAACAGCCACAAAAAAAAAAAAAGAACCTCTATCCTGTCACACTTTGAAAAACACGGACATGGACTCAGAAACACAAATCTGAGGTGTTCAAGGAGTCTCCAAATACCAATCTGAGGAGATCTGAAGGTCTCTGTAGGAAATAAGCCCATTTCACAAAAGATCCATAGCCAATATTATAATACCAAATAAAAGAACCTGCTAAAGATCAGGCAGCTTGGTCATCAAGTCATTCCTGATCAGTGTATTTATGTCACTGGCAGTAGCTCGCGTCTCCATTTCTCTGAGTCGCAGTAAAGTCAAAAAACCAGCTCAGTGTCGAGGCCATCGCTGTAAGGAAGCATAATTAATGAATGCCCAACCGGGTTTTGTGGGGCAGATGGAGTGAGAACTGAGTCGTGCCCTCTGGCTTAATGCTTCAGGAGAAATGATTTCTCCAGAAAAACAGGGCCTTCAGCCCGAAAAAGACACCCAAAAATCAATTTACTTACAAGGCTTCACTTACTGTTGCAGTGCCTTGATAACCATAAATACATGACCGATTTATCTGACAGTGTGCTGTGGCAGAGTGACTCTCCTGCCATGTGGAGTTAGAGTCAATTTCTCTGGCCTTTTCATGTTCCTTTGAATCCAAAAACTGAGGTGCAGGAGAGGAGGGGGAGACAGAGCTTTCTCACACTGATAGGCCAAGGAAGTTTTGATCTGGAGAACCCTTTTGGACGCCACTGAGGTCAAAATCCTCAGATGTAGCTGTCTGCTGATGAGAACAAAGAAAGTGCCTTGATATAGCGTGTCCCAGCATCTGCCCCAAACAAGCAAGATGAAAGCCTAACCTCTAATCCTTCACTGCTTTTTGCCCTCTCTCTGAAATTTGTCCAGATTCCCCACCTTTGTATTTGAGAAAAAGATGAATAATGTTACACAGTAAAGTAAACCGCAATGCCATGGTTATATTCTTCAGTCCTGTGCTTTTTCTAAATTGAAAATGTGGACAGTATTACAAAGGGTTTCATCCAGGGAAATTTTTTTCAAGGACACAGTGTCAGCAGGAGGACAAAACTTCACATAGCGTTACCTTTGCGAGCAATGCGGATGCAGTTTATCCTGGACTCCTGAAACACAAAGAAAATGCAAGAATCAGAGGGGAGGTCTTGCTTTCATTTTGCACAGAAACGGGGTGATAAAAGAAAAGAGGATGACATGAAGTAGTTGCTGAGGGACAAAAAAATATCATCCTGGAAATATGGCAGAAGATAAAAGCTTCTAAATGAGTGTTAAAACATCTTTTAATCTGCAGATTGTGAGGAACAGATAAAGAAATCCATGAGATTAAAATGAAAAAGTAAGTTGCACTCCTCCTTTAAAAGAGAAAAGCAGAAATACCTTTAAATTAAACTAAGTAAAGATCAAAAAGAAATGATGAGTAAAAGGACAAATCACCCTTGGGTTAAGAGCCCTCCTGACAATATGAAGAAAAAAAAATATCTAAAAATCTGAGAGCTGCGGTGGAGTGTGTGAAAGAGATTAGAGATTCTTGCTCAAGGAGAAAAGATGAGAGTTGAAAGGTAGAGAGCGTAATTAAAAGGAGGGTTTCAGACCAGTGCACCATTATGAAAACGAATTAATTTTATTCAAATTTCATCTGATGACATCTCAGTTTTATGAATAAGACCTTTGTCAAATAGTTCTAATGAGATACAAAAATGTAATCTAATTTCATCCGGCCATCCCATGGAGGAGATTTATCAAATTAAGATTTACAGATGCCAAATCAGGCATTATGGGACAATTATGCAAATTTGCCTATTCAGAAATGACTAAAAAGCACTTTACTCAAACTCCAGTTGAATTGCATTTTTAAAATGAAAATCCATTTCAAGCTGACAGACACTTAAATGGAGTCTTAACTCGGTGATTTATTCTTATTTATTACAAAACACAGACAGAAATGATATCTGTCAGTTGTCTCTGATGCACACATTCACTGACAGCATAAATGTCATTTACATAAATGAGAACAGCACTGAAGTCTCCAGAAAAACACATCTTATTTACACTGAACAGCTTCCCTCATTACAGTTCTCTGAAGAGTAGGTACTGTTTTCAAAATGTTTAATTTAAAAACAGTACCCCATGATGTTACACATCAGCTGCTACTGGAGTCGTGTGTTAAAGCAAAGCTAAGCACCGCTGCAGCCCTGTAATAACAGTGTAATTCCCTAAATTCATGTAAAGACTGAATGAGATATTGCATCATTCACTTTTAGGCCTACACCCATGTACAAGTACTTAAATATGAAGAAAAAAAAGAGTTGCTGCATTCCAGCAATATATTACAATAAAGGTAAATTACATCCCTGAAAGTGAGTTACATAATTTACCAACATCACAAGAATAAAACGAAACACAGAAAAACAAACAGGAAAACAGCTTTCCAGGCACTGAGTAAAATATATTTAACATTTCCCTTAAAAAGAAAAAAAAAGAAACAAAAAACAAAACTGATTCATCTGAACCTGCCTCCTAAGCTCAGTCATACATTCAGTCATTACAGGCTTTGGCAAATTAAGATGCATTTTCATCCATTTACAGCAGGAAAAAATAGGCAGTTGTAATGGATAGAAGCACATTCTCTAACATGCATATCAAAATTACTGTGCACCAGCTAAGCAGAAGAGTTAATTGGAAAGCTGCAGATTGTGGAAGACACATCACATGTCTTGCCATGCAGTCCCAGTCATGCCAGAGGGGCTGCTGGTTCCTGGCAGCTCTAAATACAAAACACAAATGCCAAAATATAACACAAGGCTTCACAGCACGCACTCAATATTTTACAGTTTTTGCTTGCTTTGGTGTTTAGAGTTGGAAGATATAAGATGTTATACACTGCTATACTGGGGCACACAAAGCTGTAACGCGCCTCCACTGAAAAACTAGCACCAGTGCCGCTACCAAACGCGACAGTACGATGTTTGCTCGCCCTGTTTTGTCCCACAAAGACAAAGAGACCACTCAAAACTGGTTTTGTGACGACCACAATGAAAAAGAGACTTTCAATTTTGTTTAGATTTGAATAAATTCCTGATGTGACGCTTCAAAAACACTCCCAATGTGATGGTGATGGAGATCTGTTTCATCAGAGTGCTAACTGTGATGAGTTGAAGAACAGAACTGCTCTCACTGCTAGCTACTCTCTGAGTGGAATATCAGTCTTCTCTTGGAGAAAAAAATTAATAAAACAAGCAGGAAAACTGCAATTATGCATCAATCTTCTCCATAAAACAAAACAAAAAAAAAAAATCCCCCCGGGCACATGCATGTGCTAAAAGCTGTTACGCTTTCGCACAAACTGGGAACGTGAAAATTCTCTTTTTTGGCCTACATTCTTTGTGACAGTGAGAGCACAGTGCTAAAATGTAAAAAGGCCTGCAGTGCTTTGTTACATGTGCAGGATGAGAAGGAAGATAAATAATGACAACAACAAAAAAATAAAAAGAGAGAGAGAGAGGGAAAGAGCTAAATGCTAAAAAGATTTAGCATTTGCTGAATCATTCTTGATACTGCAAAGTTAGAAACGTAAATATTTGCTTTGTTTGATTCAGTTTATTCAAGCTGCTTCATTAAAACTTGGATGAGATTGCTGCCAGACAAGTCTGTGATGTGAAAAACGACTTTTGAATGTTAATAAACGCAAAAAACAACTAAAAAAATCATTATTCAGTTTTCTTTTTAGCGTTCTAACAGCAGCTTATGTCGCTGTAGCCTCGATATGATCTGTCATCCGCCTTAAGTGGCAACATGCTTTACTGTAGTCTTTCACTTTTGTAAAATTACAGGGGTTTTGCAAACATCCACACAGAGGGAAGGAAAGAAAAAATGCTTGACGCAGTGTAGGCGTTAAATTACGAAGATAAATGATCAAAATCATTGAACTCGCGATTATTTAAAACGATTATCGACGATTATCGACTGGCTTTCATCAAACATAACAAAAAATAGAAATATTTCCACGGATGACTAAAACAATTCAAAATAAAAATTATTAAAGCCAACTGCACAAATATTGGTAGAGCCGCTAAAATATTCAATTAAATGTTCTTGGTGAGAAATGCTAGCATGACCTCGATATTACTGAAAAATAAAACAAAACAACAACAAAACATTTTGTCAAACAAACAGGAGAAAGGAATCTCTGCCTGAAGTGCACATCATCCAAAAATACAAGCAGGATGATGCAGGAAAATAATTGTTTTTAATGGATTACGACGTTTTTCTGATTGCTGAGAGTCAAAACTGAAATTAGCTTTTGATCAGTTGCAAAGCCTCAGCGCAGCAGCTGGGGACTGTGAGTGGCTTTGATGGTTTGGGATACTGGCAAACCTGTGGAGCTGCAGGAACTTAAAAAAATGCTGGAATCTTTTAAATGGTCAGTATGTAAGTAAGTAATTTGGTAACCATTGCAACCACCCTCTTTGACAGTTCGAGCTAACATTGTTATTAACACCTGAAATCCTGATTCTGTCAGAGAGGCCTAAAATCGCCAATAGTGAGACATTTAAGGACAGGACAGACAAAAAGACAAGACAGAGAAGGTGTGGTGTGTGCAGTGTGTTACTATAAAAGGACAAACTGAAGAGAGAAAGCTGGAAAACAGAAAATTAGATGATTCTTTCGAATGAACAAGTGGGTGTGTGCATGTGTGTGTGGTTCGTGTAAAGGAGCCGCTCTTATAGGTGATTTATGACCATTATACTTTATGAATCTTATACTAAAGTATAATGATCATGGTATGTTGGCACTGCTACACACTAAAGCTGAAAGAACTGGGCAGCAACCGTAGAGCATGGTGACACATGAAAAAACTTCAACTTACTGTTGTACTGATGCTTTATTGAGGATAGGTCTTATTTAATCAAGATATCTGATTGAATTTTGGAAAAGTTTTGGTCATAAGCACTTCTCCTTCAAGTTTTATTAAGTAATGGTAAGCAAAGAAGGTATCATGTCTTACTATAACCCTTTTTTGTACTTTTTTGAGTATTGCGGGGTTTTTTTTATTCCTTGAATGAAGGTTCAATTTAAGCAAAAACAATTTTTTTTGTTGTTGTGAAAGTGAGTATGCTTTTTTGATGCTGTTAAAATGACATTGTTTTGTTTTCAACATTATTCAAACATTGATACTGGGATCACTTTCAGGGAAAGTGGGAAATGGAGAGAAAAATAATATTTGTCTCCACTTTTCCTTTTTTAAACTTCATTGAAAACGATCTGATCCATGTCTCAAGAATCGTGAGATGTCTGATCCCTTGCAGCCTCTAATAAACAGTAAATAGCAATAAAAACGAGGAAAGAAAAGAGTAATATTTCTGCAATTTTGAAAACAGAACATTTGTGCTTGCAGGAGAAAATTCACACATAGCTCGCACAGTCACTGGTATTTTAACATTACTGTTCTACGCGTTTACGCTTATCATCCACATGCATACAAAATGATTTAGCAATAAAAATTAACTTTTAGGAAGGCGGTTGGACATTTTTAAAAAGAAATCTGAAGCATAAAAATGCATGCTGTTCTGTGAGGGAAGGGAAAGGACATCTGACATGCATGTAATTAAATGTACAACTAAGGCCTTAGCCTTTATTTATTGAAACAGTCCACATTAAATAAATAAATACACTGCTGTCCTCCTACATGTTCATTTAGGAAATGTTTCAGTTTTGGGGTATTAAAGGTTTAAATGGACTAGTACTGTATTTACAGTGTGGCAGTGGTTGAACGGCTGAGGACAGTATAGGCTGTGTGGTTTGACACGCTGCTCTCATCGTTTTGGGTCAAGGATGTTGGCCCCCCGCCAGACCAAACAAAACCTAATCCCATCCGCTGGTAAATCCGGGCCTCCCCTATCTAATCCCGTTCTTAGCAGCCTAGTTGTGTGAAGTGCTCACACTGCACTCCCTCCGTGTGTTTCTCCACTGGGCTGGAAAAAAGATGTTACTGGTGGGGATGAGCCACCCAGCTCTCTTCGTGGGACTTCACAACACATAGTCCAGACAAAACAGTCAAACAGACGCGAGTGACCCAGCCTGGACGGATTTATTCCCAGCTGGCGATAAAAGCTTTACGGCAATGTTTTCGCAGATATATTTTTCACAGTGTGTGCATATTGAAGTAGCCATTTCCTACCTGTGATCGTCTGCACCTGTGCCCAATTATCCCTAAATAATTGCTTCACCTAGTGAGCAGCTCTTACTGTAATGGAATTTGGGAAGGTAATGTGGCCTCCCCCGAGTATGTCTGAAGGTCTTCGTCTGTGCAAGAATGAGGACACAGACGAAGTAGCGCGGTGGAATAACATCATGTTTCTCTATTAAAAGACCCTATTACTAAAATTCACGTTTTTTTGTTTTTTGTTTTTTTTTTATTGACACCAAGATAGATTTGCTAAAGCTTTACTTTTGATTTTGAATCACTTTGGTCAACTCTTGCTGGATATTTTCAAAGATTATCAGCTGAATAGGTAAACAATGAGAAGAGCAGACAAGGACATGGCAGAGAAGGCAGTGATAAGACAGAAGTGGATAAAAGGATCCAAACTGAAAGACGAATGAAGTACATTGTTTACTCTGAGTAATTCCAGCTAATCACAGCTTCCAGCTGTAAGTAATGCATGCAAGTAATTCCTGTTCCAGAAATGATTTGTTTGCAAAGAATCAGAGCGGATGAAAACAAACATTCACAGCTCAGGTTTTCATGCACAACGACCTCTTTGACTGCATAAATAGTGTGTCAAGGGTTGTGAATCAAGACAATGGCAACTTTCTGACAGCATTAACCACTGGATTAGAACTGTAAATACAGATACTCATTAACAACACTCATCACTGCCTCTGAATTACTCTGAATACTAATGCTTAAAGCTTAATGATGAAATGTTGCCGTGTCTGCTGCACTTCTCGCAGGTGTTTAGTCACTCACCCCTTTGAAGTTGCTCATAGCCTGGAAATAGACAAGGTAGCTCTTGCGGGCGTCCAAAGGGCTATTCCAGTAACCATTGTAAGTGTGATTGTCTCCCACAGTGAAAGGACTGGCCTCTGGCAGACTGCTGGGGGGCAGCTCAGCGGTGTAGTAGTGCGGTGTGCCTCGGGCCTGGGCCTCGCTGTGCGACATGGGTAACGGGAAACACTCCTGAAGCCCCAGCTCTCGCTTCACTTTCTTCACGGTCTCCTCTTCAACCACCACCTGGTACGTACTGGACACCGAGTGGATTTGCCGCTTTAATAAGCTGTGTTTTATGTTAAGAAAATAAAAAATACAAAAGGTACATTAGAGGTCACATCTTTACCTGACAGGTGCTCCTCTGCCTTGGGCAGGGCGCAGCAGCACCGTAATCGTGCTCTCTGTCTCACTCAGGGGCGGCGGCATGTCTCCATAATCAAACGTTGGAGCTGTGGAGACAAAAGAAACATGCAGTGACGTGTACATATCAAAGCAATTAAGTTGCACGCGTGTAAACGTACCTTATGCTTTAGCACTCAATTTGGCAATAATAAAGACTGTTGCTGCCTTTTCTTCCTTCCACAAAAACACACTCAGCCTTTTTGATTGTCAAGTTGAACTGCCTGGGTTTTAATTTGATCAAGAAGCCCACTGCTTTCATAGCACAGAGCCCCAGTGTTTAAATATACCCAATAACCTCATTTTCATATTAACTCCATTGCTTGAATTCCCCCTGTAGTTGTCTTGGACATAACTCCAATTAAAGATCATGGGAGTGAGGCTAAAATGAATGGTTTCTCATTTGAAAGGATTTAGTTGAAGTTGTGCTGCTCCCTGAAGATGTGGCAGCGCATTTCTCTTTAATATCAGCAGTCAATTAGTTAAGAGGAAGCACAGCAAACTATTCATGAGGCATAGATAATTATCATATTAAAAAGAATTTTGGTAATGCTGCAGTGGGGGAAAAAAAAAAGAAAAGCTGACATCAATTAAAATGAGGTCTTCAGGAAAACTGGATGTGCATTTGTTGACATTAAATGTCTGTGGCACTAAAAGACAGTTTGATGCCTTCTGCCAAGTCCAGAGTCAGTCTGAGGGATTATAGCGCATCAGCCACGGCAGGGCACACATCAGAGTGTGTGCGTGTGTGCATGCGAATGGCGAAATGTGTGGAGTCAGACACTCTGCAGTGCGTGCGACTTGAAGATGGTGACAGTAGTGGCTGTTCAAGGTGTTCAGTGTTTGCTAGCTGTCACTGCAGATTTAAGAGACGCTCACTGTATGTGAATGTTCTGCACCGAAGGAGGAGGAGGATGATCTGCAAAGACTTTCACATTCTATTCTGTGGTCTGGCTTTGTGCCACGATTCTCTCTGACAAATAGGCAGCAAACTGCAATTGTGATCGTAATCTATAATTAATCAAAGCAGAACTCTTCTGTAAAGAGATAGGGGCTGAAAATAATGTGTGTGAGTAAGACAGAGTGTTTGTCCTTAAGAGGTCTAATTCCATCCCTTACCAAGTGAAAAGTGTGTAATTGAAAGGAAATAGCAACATAAAGACTAAATTACTTTAACAAGTAATAAGTTCTGAGACTCTTGGAAGTGGCATCACATTCTCATTCAGTAATCCATAAAATATACACGCAGCCATGGGGGATATGTGGGTCTAAGATGTGAAGAGCCTTAAAGTCCAGTACCATTGACATTCACTCGGGTGTCTCTGAAAACATTGATTCTGAAAGCGTCGGCTTCTCCTAAACAATACTGACAATAAATGCTCTCCACTAGTGGTTATAGTGCCTTGAGCGTGATTCATATCTGCAGATCAGGAAGGACTGGTCATAAAAACCAGTGCTAAATTGGTGCTGGTTCACAAGTGATAGGCACAGAAGAACACATAAGCTACAGAATAAAACAAAACAAAAAAAATAACACTGTACCATCTTAAGTTAACTGACAAACCGGCCTCAGTTGATTATCTCTGAATTACGAGTGAGTTTACACTCTGCTCCCTCAAGTGTGTGCTAAATACAATATTGTAAAAAAGATTAATTTAACAAAGCAGCTTTATCTATCATGTGCTCTCCTCCTGCTTCCAGTGCTCTCAAGCCTTGTAGATGTAAACAGCAGTAAACATTTGCCTTCACATTAAACTAACCCCCCTTAATATTTCAAAAACAAATCTTCAGTTATTACACAGTTACATCTTTTTACAGTCTTTTTAAAATTCTTCTAATTCATCTTTTGAAATTCTCCCAACGACTCAGGTAGCAGCCATAGCTTTTGCAGATGTTTGACACAGATCGTTACCCACTGAAAAACATGGAAAAACAACAGAAACTCAAACATCAGCCACTAAGTTAAAATAAATTAAAAATATATATATGTACACACACACATATATTTATGCCTTTCACTCCATTGGATTTAAGTTGATTAAGGTATGCCCCAGTTAATAATCGTTAATAAGTTGCAAAGAGCTAAGTCATTAGCCTAGTTTAACATGGAGTGACATCTGACTTCATTGACTTCACATTTTCAACTGCAGGGAGATTGTGCTTGTAATTTGTTGATGCACTTTAAATTAGGCCCAGGTCTGTTTAGCTATGTTCTACAAAAATGTCCAACACATCTGTGCTCTTAGAACAAGGCTTGAAGCTACATAAGGTGATGACAAGATGAGCATTGTGAGGTTTTCACATCGTGGCAGCAGCTCACACAATGGTACAAGCCAGGTATCAGATCATGTGAACGGACAAGTGCGATGTTTACGGAGAAAAACACTTAATAGAGATCATTCACAGGGCAACAGTCAGCATCTAGTGTCTTTGGAGGTGGAATTTCAGTTTTCAACAGATGGAAGATTCAGTTACTTTTGCCCTTGAAAATATCATGAATTGTGCTTTGTTGGCATATAAAGCAACACAGCAGAACTTTAAACCCAACCCCCAAAAACCGTTCTCGCAAAATAGTAGCAGTTGTTCAGCCTATAACAAGACACACTTTCACCAAAGCCAGAGTGCTTCTGTGTCGCCTGCATTGAGACAACGTAAGTTGCTATGACGCCTCTGCTGGTGTAGCGGCAGCCCAGTACAAAACATTATCATCAGCATAAAAATAAGACTTGGCAGGATATACATGTCAATCAAGTGTGTTAATACATAAAATGAATAAAGGTGGTCCCAAGAATGATCCCTGAGGAACACTCTTACTTACACTGTGGTAGCTAAAGGTAATAGCTTCTACCTGAGCACACTGAAATGTGCCTGATGAATAATTTTCAAATCAACCAACAGCATGATCTGACAGCCCCACGCTACTCTGCCTTACTATGTTGTCTAAGCATGTTTTACTATGTTGTGGCTGACTGTATCAAAGGCTTCAAATGAATCAATAAAAAAGAGTTGCTCAATGCTGCGTAAGAATTAAATCAAATCATTTATTACAACCCCAACTCCAAAAAAGTTGGGATACTTTGTAAGACATAAATAAAAACAGAATACTATGAATTGCAAATCTGATAAACCCCCAAATTATTCCCAATAGAATACAAAGAGCGTATCAAATCTTACCATTTAACAGAACATATTTGCTAATTTTGACTTTGATGACAGCAACGCATCTCAATAAAGTTGGAAACGGGGCAACAAAAGGCTGAGAAAGTAAGTGACACAAATAAAAAACAAATTGAGAAGCATTTGACATCTAATCTGACCACAGAGAGGCAGAGCCCCTCGGACGCAAAGATGAGCACTAATCTGAGACAAACTTGTGGCAAAACTGTGGAACATCAAATCTGTTTCAACTTGTTTTAGATGCGTTGCTGCTATCACACGAGCAGTGACAGTAGTTTGTGCTTGTACCTGAGATGTTGGTGGTGATTTCAGTGAGGGCAGTCTGGCCAAAGCCCTTGGCTGTACGTGCACGGACGGAGATCAGGTAAGTGGTTCCTGGGTGAAGGTTGGAGAACATGTGGTAGGTCTCATTCTTGAGCTTGGACACTGTCCTCCTGGGTCCCGGAACGTTGATGCCTGGATCCGATGACTCAATACTCTGGTAACTGATCTGTTGTCAAGGTTAGAGAAAACAAACAAATAAAATAAATGCATGAATAAAAATTGTAATATTAGCACTTATAATCTACTTTAAAGAACAGATTTTGACAAAGTTCAAGTAAGTTGAGTTACTAAAAGGGTTTTTCATAAGTTGTTTGGTATAGTTCACTTTAAATGGATGTTTTGATAGCCATAAAGGATTTAGAAATTTACTTAATTTGCATCACCACTGATAAACGTCTGCATGTAAAATGTTCAAAAAAGTACTGAGTGGTGAAGGATTAATTATGATTAAGTGTTGCATTATAAAGACCAAAGACAGTGCTCATTGAAAATCCCCCTCGAGAGTTTACCTAAATACTGATAAGGTGTTTATGAGTTATATTCAAATTTATAAAAGCAAAAATCTGCACGAATGTCATCGAGTCAAACAACAAGGTCAAAAGTGCAATAGTTCTCAAAAGGACAAGAGGTTCTCTGCCTTGCATGTGTCTGTAGCTACTCTTTTACTCTTTGACTTAAAAAAGAAAAGAGCTAACTGAGGAGGCCTCACTGCAGCTGGAGTCACCACATTAGGATATACGCCGATTCATTTGTGAAACCAGTAGTGAAGAAGATTCACTTCATTTTGAAGGAATGAATGCACACAGACTTGCTATGTACTCTATGTGCTCAAGTCAAATAATGATTAAAAGCTTAATGGCTGCACACAAAACCTTGGTTTGAAGAGAGAACTATGAGTTACTCAGCGACTGAGCACAGATCTGTGTTTAGTCACTGTGTTTTTTTCACTGAGTGCCATGTTTTCACTTCAAAGGTATACATTAAGATGTCAGACAATGCACTAAGCAAAAAGGAGGGCTTGCAGGACAGCAATGCGATCGATGGACTCAGGTAAACTGGTCAATAGTTTTAGTCTGAGAGAAATGAGGAGGATTTCTACAGTTTCCCTGTCAGTTAAGGAAGATCAACACACTACAGAATATAATATCCTTCACAGCCGCCGATTCATTTGTGAAACCAGAAATCGTATTTTTATAATATCCTTGAGGTGACATTGCAGGAGAGGTTGAGAAGAGAAGACTTCCCGTTAATATCAGTAGGCAGACCAACAGATTGTTCAGCACAGACAGAGGGTGTACAGTGAATACAAAATCATTATCCAGTTAAATGGAAGCCCAACAGAACAACAAATACATAAGAGTTATTGATTAACTTCTATACTCAATGTATGTTAACGGTACAAGAGTCATGTTAAATCCAGGCCTCGTGCACATAATTGTGCCACAACAAATAGAGGCTGATATCATGATACCACTGCTAGCAATGCGACCAAAGTTTATGCAAATTTGTAGTTTTGTACGTTTACGTACGATACACAATAGCTAACAAAATAATCCCATGATGGCATTACATGACTTCATTCTTTTTTTTTTTCTTTCATCAAGTTAAAAATTAAAAAGACTGGTTGAACATATTTCACTTCTGTTGTGCTAAACCAAGAATGTCAACTAAGCTAACAAAGAAGCTTCGTGATAGGCTCACCTCATACTGAGTAATCAGACCATTGGGCTCAATAGGCTCCTCCCACTTCAGGAAGATCATGTCATCCAGAGGGGTGAAGGAGAGTGACTCTGGTGCTATGCCTCCGGGAACTAGGGAGAGAAATTTTCAGAGCAAACATTTGTCAGGGAAATTGAAGTGGCGGACCCACAATGAGCGCGTTCTGTCAATATCACAGAGCTAAATGTCAGAGTAGCTCGAAACAATGCGCCTCACGAGGCGGTCACAGCCAGAAGGCAGCTGCCACAAAACATCAGATAAGGAAAACTGTGAATTTATGAGTTCCATAAATTATATATCTCCAGCACAAGAGAGAAATAATAAGTAATATATTACATTTTAATATAGTCAACGTCTAATATATTCAAACTTTGACAACATTCATGCAAAGTTGAAATATATTAATCAACATAATAGCTGTCTGTGAGTATATGTGATTCTGAATAGGATTCAGAAGGCTTTGAATGCTTTAATATTTAACCATAAACAGTTTTCTGGGCCGTAGAGCTGCAGCTTGTGTCCCTGCTGTTTGTGTGAGCAGTGTAGAGAGGAAGACTGCGATCTGAGATTCAGGCCGGAGGCTACAGCAGGAGCCAAACAGCTGAGCTGACTGTTTGAATTGAGTTAGTCTGGAGAACAAACTTTCTTATTAAGAAAAAAAAAACTTTGCTAATTAGCAAACTCTGTATATGCATATACAGAAAATGAATACATATACATACATACATACGGTCTGAAAAACCTTTTTTGTTTTGATTTTTTTCATGGATTCTCATTGATTTCTCCGTAAGCTACCATACAAATGATATGCTACCACAGAGGAGGTGTAGGAGATGTGAGGCAGATTTTATTTTCATCTGAAAATGAAAAGGCCTTTTGTTTTGCTGATTCAGCCTCAGTCAGATCAATTCAAACATCACCACCTCTGTATTAACGTTCTAGAACTCGTGCAGGTCAGAGTTCTGCACGCGCAAACATAAATTTCTTGGACGCACAGCACACTGCACGTGATGGTGAAGGTCTGGTAACAGTGGGCAAAACAGTATAACACAGTTATACTGTATAACAGTATAACATGACAGCACTAGCTCTCTGTAAGGGCTTCAACAAGTAAAGTCAATTTAGTCACTGAGCCAAATACTTTACTGCTTTTTAAAACAATTAAATCTTGCGCTATACCGTCGCTTTTTAGTGAACTCCACACTTTGCTCTGATAACCTGCATTTCATATAAAGAAAAACCATCTAGTGTTCACCTTAAAACAGATAAATCCAACCTTGGAGGAAAAATAACACTTACGACACAATTTAATTACTGATTTACCGACTTTAACTGTTGTTCACTGTGTAAAAAAACAACAAAAAAAAGTCCTTCCTGTGCGTTATTAGCTTATAGAGCCACCTTCAGCAGCGATGGCTTCAAGTAGTCTTTTTCAGTCTGTTAAATCATGGTCAACTAAAGGTTCCTTTCAATCAGGATGAGGTCTGGACTAAGACTGGGCCACTGCATGATTTTATTTCTTTTCTTTTTCAGTCATGCTGAGTTTTTCTGGTCTGTTTGAGCTCCTCCTCCTGTTCCTGTTTTTTTAGGTAAACTCTTGCAGTATGATAAATTAGTTCGCATTTGACACTGAAATGCTTCGTATGGAAGAGTTTAAGACTGACTCGTTAACTGCAAGATGTCCACGTCCTTTACTGAACAGGCCGTAGAACTGGTCATCATACATCGAAAATGAGATTTTTAATCTCAGTGAGGCTATTTCCTGGTTAAATAAAGGTTTAATAACCTCAGGTCATCAACACTTCACCTCTGTCCCTGACAATTACTGTACAATCCAACCGAATGTGATAAATGTCTCAGAGTTGCTGAAGAGTCCCAGAAAGCTTCGCTGGACACAGCGGCTAAATCTGCAAAGTGTGAAAACAGTCAAATGTTCTATATTTCGGATGTCGACATTCTGATTGATTGTTGCCGAAACAGTGTCATAGCTCATTTTGTCCACTTTTTCACCACTTTTGTTGCTTTTGTTGTTTTTGTCGCTCTTGTCCATACGAAATGAATTACTTCCGTCGCTCATCACAACTGTATCGCTTTTGGTCTGAACGTACGGTTAGTGGAAGATGTTTGTGGTGATATGTGTTTAGTCAGTGAGCCAAACATCTCCACTTTGGTCTCCTCTGTTCCATAAGTCTTGTGGCTTCTTCTTCAGATGTTTTTTAGGGGAGAAAACATTTCATACTTGCCTTTTAAACAAATCATACATGTTCTGTCTTTTTCCAACTGTACTGTCATGAAAGGTAATGTTTAGTGTTTTACCAAAGGCCTGTAGTCTGAGATGTAGCTCTGTTTTTGCAGTCTGTGACTGGTGTCAACTCACTGGGACGTCCACTCCTCAGAAGATAGACAACTGCTGTAAATGCTTTCCAGCTTCACTGAATAACGGTGGATAAGTCTTTTTTATTTTGTTAACAATTCAAAGTGTATTAAAGTTAAAACAGAAGTTTTGCATATTATCTCTTTTCATATAGGCTACTTATATAC
>JBAMYA010000008.1:152304-171500 GCA_037176975.1 Arrhamphus sclerolepis
TATATATACACATATGTATATATATATAATTCCAGTTCAGCCAAGTGTCAGTAGTACGCTGTAAATTACTTTTCAGATCATAATTTCGCTCAAACATTTTACTTACTAACAATGCTGAAACAATTCTGCTGAAACTTTTCACTTTAAGTTTTTCTGCCCTCTGTCTTCATATTATCTTTGCTACAACCTCCCCAAGGGACTTACTGTCCTCCTCAGTCTGAAAGGTGACCTCTCTGCCCTCTTTCTTCCCCTCTTGGTTTGCCAGTGACAGACGGACATGGATGCTATGGTAGGGTGGCAGATCACGCAGCGTGAAGCGTGAAGCATTGTGTTCCACCGCCAGGCACTCGCGTACAGTAGTGTTGTGGCCCCCGCCTCCTCCTGCCATGGTGTAGCGGTAGCACAGGGACACTGAGTAGGTGTGGCACCGTGTCAGGTTGAATGCCAGATTCTCCCACTGCAGGGACAGCTGCCTGGGCTGGATATCTGAGGCTACGAGGCCTCGAAGCGGACGCATGGGCTCTGAGAGGATCACAGGAGAGGAAGAAGGAAGATAAGGGGGAAGGAAAAAAAAGAGAGGCACTTGCTAAATGTAATTATCAAACAGTAAAGGCACAATAATTAATTTTAGTAACAGAAAACACACATTTGATTTTATATACAACAGCTTGCAAATGATGATGTACTAATATCCCAGGACTGCCTCAATAGTTTTTGAGCCGTTCCTCTCCCACGTACCGCCAGATTGGCCAGCTCCGACACAGAGGTCAGTTTGCTGCCAGCGCTACACACCCACATTCCCAATGGCAGAACAGGAACTCATGCCAATTGCACTAATTAATAGGACAGGCTGTGAGTTGCTGTTGCTCACCCACCAGTCCCCTCCTCACTGTTACAGAGCAAGTTGGCTCTCCAGTAGTTATACTTCTTTGCCCTGAGGTTTTAATCCACCGCCACCCCCCCCTCCCCTCTACACACACACACACACACACACACAAATCTGAGTGTTACACAAGGACAGTCACTTCCGCTGGTCACTTTTACTTCTGGGTCACTGTGATGACATGTCACATATTTATAGAAGTTACCAAGTTAATACTGCTCATCCACAAATTAACACTGACTTTCTCCGACCCAGACTAAATAAACAAGAGCTCAGTCTTTGATAAACTCCCCTTAAACGTAATGGCTCACTGAGAGATACAGAGAGCCTCTGTGCATGGAGGCACAAACCAGCCAGTGTTCAGGAGGATGTCTGAAGCTGACGAGAGGCCAAGTAAAGCCAAGGACATCCTCAATCATCAAACATCAATTGAAGCATTTATCAGTGGCCATTATTAACCCAATCAACACCTTGTTGTCAAGTGCTATGCTACATAATGTAGTGTACAGCTGTATCCTCATTAATAGAACATGTTGAGTAATGAGCTGGGGATGCAGGGAATGACAGAAGAGATATGGGATACAGGGAGTTTGAGGTTGTTGGCCAAGGTCTTCATTCCAGCACTGACTTAATGCAGCACAGATCAGTGTGAGGAACTTTGCATCATTGAGCACAGGCTAATCCATTAAAACAAGAATTATCCCAGAGAATGGATTTAAGATGTTCTGTTCTTGTACAAGGACACACAAACACTCTTTAACTTCTTTAACTCATATGCATATTTTACCATTCTTATTTCTTTAAACACTTTTTTCTTTCTTTCTTTAATCAGGTGTAATAGAGCACTTCAATTTTTATGACACTTCCAATCTACATTTAAGGCCTCAGGACTCATCAGCTTTCTCTTTTAATTTGCTGTCAGGCATCTCACACTCAATGGAAATATGACCAGACCACTGATCTGAACCTCATCCTGACTAATGTGACAGTGGATGAATGAGGGGGCACAGTAATCGCAAAGCAGTAGACCGCACTGCACCCAGTCAGAGATGTTAATGTACCATTGTTCATTGTGACTGAGGATTGTCTTAATGGTGGAGCTGATAGTCTGCACAGTCTGAGAGCTAAATAAAGAGTGGCATTTAACTGCTGAGTTGATGAAGCACCACCAAAGATGCCACAGTGTGCTCATTATGGGGCTCCTCAAAGTGGATATTTGTGCCAGCTCCTTCCTCCTTGCCTCATCTTATTTGTCTGTATTCCACAGGCGCTCCCTGGCGCCCTGTGGTGAAAGAACTGCAGCCATGCTAATATGGTCAAAGGCCCAGAGAAGCATGCGGATCACTAAAGGGGAACGAAGCACATGACAGTTTATGGTATGTTATACCCCTGAAAATTGTGCTGTGACACAGAAGCTGGACAAAATACATCAGACTTAATGTTGGATTATGGCTGTTTGTCATATTTAAGCAATGCCAATGCCAATGTGAAACGCTATCCCTCTGTAGCTTGTGTTTGTGTTACTCTGCACTTGCACCCCCGATGCACTAGCTGGCAGCAGAGTTCCCATGCTGCTGGAATGAAAAGTTACTAAATATAAATCAGGTTCTGTGAGTTCGCAGGAGGTTAATAAATGTTGAAGTGTATGTCAAACTGAAACCACTGCAAGTGAAACTACTGTTCCATAGTTAATAGGGAATATGTTAGAGATGTCGATGTGTTAAACCATGTCTAGCAATGGAGTGGCAGAACTAGCAGCTGAAAATGGCAGCGGGCAGGATATGTGTTATTGTGTGAGCATTATGAGCAGACATGGTGCAATAACATTTTACAATGTTATTACACAGGGGTGATATAGTTGAGGAAGGCAGTGTGCCATGCAAATAGAGTATTTCAAATGCACAAATCAGTTGCAATGGTGTGCATTGCTGCAATCTATGAATACATTTCTGAAAAGGTGCACATCAAACACCTGAGAAGCTACCACACTGCCAACAATGTAGGGTAAATGGCCATGTTGGAGAATATGTCAATCTGACATTCAAGCATAAAATGTCTGGTAGAAATTCAAACATTTGAAATGTCCAAATATATGCAGCTCAGGCTACAAATGATGAATGACATTTCAAGTCATGCAGAGCATTAGCTCCTCTATTGGTTCCCTTTAACAGACCAAGAGAATCACAGTTCGGAGCTTTCCAGAAGGTTCGGGGGCCCAACAGCAGGTGGAAGCCCATTAACATAGTTTGGGGACCACCTGCAGTACAACTGTTCACCTCTCCTATGTGATTTACTTGAGGGGCTTCAAGCTGTGCTAATGCACCATGCTGATAATCACAGAAATGGCTCATCAAGCACACCTGGATGGTCATCAGAGCCAGGCGGAGATCGTGTTCACATTCACAGCCATTAGTTTTACAGCCTCCACACCAGGACAGCTCGACACCATGAGAGTGTCAATGTGTGTGTATGTCTGTGTGTGTGTGTTTTTGTGTACAGTAACACTGGCAAGCCGAAACGTTTGGGACAGAGGGAAATTCAGCATGACCATGGAAGAGTGAGATTAGTCATGGTGGCAAGACACACGGCTTCTAGACAGCAAATTCACTTTCTTCCTAAATACAAAGAGGGTCCATATAGTCCTTCTGTTCATTGGATTATTACCAACACTCCAAAATCCCCACAACTTTACCGATTTTCTCATGTTTAACTGTAACTGGGTCATCATAAAGGGGATGATGGCGACTGGGACTCAACAGTAGAAGGTGAGGTCACCGCAGGGGTACTGTAGGACAGATGGTTTGTAGAGCTGGTCAGGGGATGCAGGCAGTGGTAGAAGTCTCTTACAGGGTCAAGAAGGGGAAACAACTGAGGCAGAACAAATTCAAGTACTTTGCTTGAATGTACCTTACTTTTGACATATTCTCCAGCATATAAGAAGCATAAACTTTGATTGCACCAAGCAGGAGTCAGTTACATGCAGGTGCGCGAAAAAGAAAAAAACCATCAGTCATATAGAGCTTTTCATCTACCAAAGGAAAAAGGCTCAGTGACACGCAAAATAAACTTCACCTATACATCCTCTGAATTGAATTTGTGCTGCATCTAAATGCCCTGTTCAGCAGCTTGGCAAACAGGACAGTATTACTTATCCCACACATGGCTGAACAAGCTAATATCACAGTGGTTGAAATGTAAATACACCATTAATGGCTGAGTTTAGAGAATTTTACAAACACTGATTCCGGCATCGGTGAAATCAAATTCCATCTTTTGTGGGTCTTCTACTGCTTCATCTCTTTTGTACCATTTAACTCTCCCCTATATAACACACAGGCAACCCATTTACCCTTCTCCTACTTGAAGCCAACATATTTTTTCCTAACTTTCTTTATTGTCAGTCTGAGTCTTTCTTGTAGGAGATGGGTGTGGAGAGACTGATATGAGCGCTCTCACAACATCTGATGAATGAGGGTTATCTTCGTCGGGCGAGGATAGTACCTTTAATATGTCATTGGAGAGGGTGCCAGAGAGGCTCTGCTGGAGCAGGGTGGGAAGACATATGAGGGATGGTGTGTGACAGGGAGAAATTGTTGGGCATAGCCGTGGAAGACACTAATACACTGACTGCTTCAGGGTAACTCAAAGCTCCCCATTTCTTGCACTTGTGACTAAATACCACACACACTGAAGATGAATATGCTCTCTCTATATAAATATATTTAGAAACGAGCATGGATGCAGTTTTCTGCTCCTCTCCTTGGGTGGTTGGTGTCTGAATTGTAACAAATCACATGGATGCATCAAAGTAAACTTGCAAAACAACAACAGAAAGTAAAAAGCCTAATGAGAGGAAAAAATGTCATCTGAATGACAGTAGTGAAGGCAACTATTTCTTTTTAAGTTTGATCTTGTGCCAAAGCCAAAGAAGAGATATGTGATCACAGCCATTGCCAAGTAACAAGCATTATTTCCACAAACCTGGTGAAAACTGATGCACCAGAAATTTGTGTGTTTTTATTTATTTTTCCACTGTACCAATTGATGAGGATGGACATGAAGCAGCCATATTATCACCGTGTATCAGTAGCAAAAGTCAACCGGTCAGGACAACAAAATAAATACAATTAGTGGTCAGATGATCCTTTCAACTTGGGTGATAAATCACAAAGCATGTATTTACATTAATCTTACCACATTCATATTAAAGATATCATTTATTCAGCCAAGACAGCCATGTTTGTTAACAGCCTCAATAAAGTTAAAATAATCAAAGCCAAATGACAGCTGAATGTTGACTAGTTAAAAGTTGGTTTGAACCAGAAAGAATCACAATAGCTTTGATCACAAAGAGGAGCGCATGTGCATGACAAAAAGAATGAATATGAATGTGTGATAATCTCAAACAATAGCTAAATCAGACATTTTTTTTAAACAAACAGTTGGACTCCACAAAGAAGCAGAGAGCAGATCTTTGTCAGCTATGACTTCTATCTTTCTGAGGCAGAGTGAAGCTGAAGGACCAGCAACAGAAACAACACGAGGAAGAGTGACCTTCCACGACATGCAGACAGAAAAATGTGTGTTTGTCTTTGTAAAGGCCCATGGCAGACTGTGTGTGAAGCCATGCCAGAGCCCTAACTCTAACCAGTCACAGGAGTGCAAGCCTCCCTCTTCAGTCCAGTCCCCAATTCAATCTAGCATGATTCATGACACAGCAAGACAGCGCTAAATCAGAGCCAGCAGTGCTGATTGTGATCACACCTAAAGCCTGCATGTAGTAGCCAGTTAATGATGTTTATTGGTCCAAACTTTCGTGTTTTGCCTGGACAGATGGATTCTTTCCTGATTAGTGAGAGTCTCCAGTGAGAGTCCTCCTGCCTTGCAGGATAAGCAGAGAGGTAGCAGCATTGGTGAAGGAAGAAACCAGTGAATGCAGATGCAGGCTGCTTCCTCCAAAACTGAACGAATGGGGAGCTGACCTCTGAAGACAACTGGCACATGAGAATGAATCAAAAAAAACAAAAAAACAAAAAAAAACTGCTGGAGTGCTTTTTTGGGTGCTGGTTAATTTAAACATTTTGGGCTTATTCTAATTAATTGCTTCACTTTCGGATGCATCCAACCATCGCAGACCATCACAGGGTTAACACAGAGGGAAATGTTAACTTTCTACACCCACACTAAAAAATCCAGTTTCTAATCATCAATTGGCCAAAGCTGCCTTTACTTGAACTGTGGAAGGAAACGGTAGCACCCAGAGAACACCCACACAGACACTGGAAAATGCAAAGTCCGCACAGAAAAGGGGAGATTACAACCCACAGCCTTTTTGCTGCAAGGCAGCAGTGCCAACCACATGCCGGTTTTGTGATATCATAGAAAAATCAAGCAAAACTTTGACCTACAAACTCTCGTCAATTTATTATACTTGTGAATTCCTCTCTTCTTCAGTATGCACCAAAGAAGCCTGGGCTGGCTCCTGCAATCAGTTAGCTGTTATCTTTTAAATAACCCTCAAACAGATATTGCAATGCAAGCAGCAATTAAACTCTCGCTTTCAGTCTTCTTAAGCTCCAGAGTTCAGAGAACACCAGTAATAACAAATGTGCCTTTTTCTTATGTGATAAGTAGATGGAGTGACTGAGTCAGAGCTTGTCTATCAGCTCCTCTCTGATTTAATTTTCAGCAGATTATCGTGACCAATTTGGCCTTATAATGAAAAACCCTCTGAAGTTACAGCATGAACTGAGGATCTTTATTAAAGTGACTCTATAACTTGCAAATGAGACAGTATTTATGGGTATTCTTTCAAACTTGATCAAGTGTATTGATTTAGAAAGTCAATGAGCAGTCCGTGATGCGCATCAACTCTGCACCCTACATGTTATAGAATTTTTTTTTGGTTGTTATAATGAATCAGGGTAAAATAATGCTAATTTTTTTCCCCCTCAAAGACCACCAAGATATGAACTGAAAGGGAAACAGCTGTTATCTCTCCAAATATGTCAGCACATTACAACTCAAGAAGATGTAACTGATAAGATCTAATCAGCCTTATTCAGATTAAAGGTTTCCTGAGGAGATTTTAAGAATAGAAGAATTCACATAGACAAAAGTACAAAAAAATGTGCTTTGATGATGTACTGAATGTAAACTTTAAGCAACACGGGCGAACATTTGTGAGTTTTTATCTCAGCGGTGTGGAGGTTAAGTCGCTTTTACTCCTTTATTGCGTCCTCTGCTCAGTTACTCTCCATTTCTCCTCTGTCAGTACTTTCTTGAGACTCTTTGCCGCCTCCGTCGCGATTTCCACCGCCGCTCCGTCAGTTTTGTTGCATCACCGTATCTGTGTGGCACAGCGCTGTGAATCCATGTGTAGCTGTCACAGAAGATGACCAGCAGAGGAATCCAAAGTTACATTGGGTGTTTGTTTTTTTTTCGCTGACGGTAAGGACAGCAGACCACAACAGCCAGACAGCATCTCCTAAAAGCAGTCACATACAACACACAATATGGTTGAACGGGAGATGAATTTTTAACCGCTGCCCCCGTGCAGTAACAGCGACGGCATTTCTGTTTGTAGTCAAACAAAATTAGGTTTAGTTGCTTCTAATTATCCGTCTTTGTTTTTCCTCGTGAAACACTTAATAAACACAACTCACCACTCCAGAGGCCAAATGCATAAATGAGTACATACAAAATTCCCACTCGTGCCTTTTCCAACCACTCCAAACCCGATATTTATGAAGGAGGATGTGCGGACCTCATGCTTTCATAAGACTGTGTTTTAAAGAAGTTTAATCCAATAAGTGAATAGAAAAAAGAATGAAATGAATGACTTAACTGTTGATTTCACTTTAATGGTGTGACCGTGAATGTGTTCTGATTTTGTCTTTTAAACATTTGCTTTTATAACTTTTGTGAGGTGTTGGAAGACCCTTATAATGTCACTTTACAGGAACAGTAACATGTTTCATGTTAAAATATCTGTTTCCTTTCATCATTTTTGAATTCAATTTGAAGGAATATTATGTCACTTTTGGCAAATGGTGTCCGATCCATACAAGAACGTGCCAAAGTAACTTAGTAACTTATTACTGTGTCAAATGTGCATTAAAAAGCTGCCATGCAGAACAGCATTAGAGCCACAATGAAATAAAAGCACGTGAAGCAGCGTGCGATAAGAAACGTTATCGTTCATCGAGTTCAAACGTCGGTCTGACAGCATGAAGTTTTTACCTAAACATGTCTCTGAAGTCCAACTGTACAGCGTTTAATATTCCCAATAACTGTGCACATACAAGCCAAGAACTCCAATCATGATTCAAAGCTTTATTTAATTAAATGTCAATTGTTTAACAAAGCACAAGACTTGATGACACATTCGATAACTAATGTCTGTAAATTATTGTAAAACACAGACTTCCATCATGTCTCAAAGGGCCGAATGAAACACAGACATCAGGATGTAACTTGGGAATTACTGCAGGTCTACAGCTGCTGCTAGTCCAGTTGCTACCAGTCCAGGTGCTACCAGTCCAGGTGCTATCAGTCCAGATGCTTCTAGTCCAGGTGCTACCAGTCCAGGTGCTACCAGTCCAGGTGCTACCAGTCCAGGTGCTACTAGTCCATGTGCTTCTAGTCCAGGTGCTACTAGTCCAGATACTACAAGTCTAGGTACTACGAGTTCAGGTGCTACTAGTCCAGATACTATGAGTCCGGGTACTACGAGTCCAGATGTTACTAGTCCAAGTGCTACTAACCCAGGTCGTACTAGTTCAGATTCTACTAGTCCAGATACTACAAGTCTAGGTACTACGAGTACAGGTGCTTCTAGGCCAGAATCTGCGAGTCCAGATACTACAAGTCCAGGTACTATAGCCCAGGTGCTACTGGTAAAATGCTACTAACCCAGGTCGTACTAGTCCAGGTGCTACGCGTCCAGGTGCTACGGTCCAGATACTAAGAAGCCAGGTGCTATTAGTCCAGATACTATGAGTCGAGATACCAATAGTCCAGGTGATATGGGTCCAGATAGTAATAATCCACGTGCTACTAGTCCAGATACTGTAAGTCTCCGGACTACAAGTCCAGGTGCTACTAGTCCAGATACTATGAGTCTAGATACTATGAGTCCAGGTGATACTAGTCCAGGTGCTACTAGTCGAGGTACTATGAATCCAGGTGTTACTAGTCCAGGTGCTCCTAGTCCATGTACAACTAGTCCAGGTGCTACCAGACCATGTACTGCGTCCTGCTGGTCCAGCTGCTATTAGTCCAGGTGATACTAGTCCAGATACTACTAATCCAGGTACTACAAGTCCAGACACTATTAATCCAGGTGCTGCTAGTACAGCTACTACAAGTCCAAGTGCTATCAGACCAGGTACTACGGGTCCAGGTGCTTCTAGTCCAGATACTACTACTACAGGTACCACCAGTCCAGGTACTACAAGTCCAGGTGATACTAGTCCAGATACTACGAGTCTAGGTACTATGTGTCCAGGTGCTACTAGTCCAGGTGAGAACAGAGAACTATTCTTGTGAGAACAGAGATTGAAGTCTAAAGAAATAAATGATGGAAAAGAAAACAGGAATCACATTTTAGACTGTGTTGCAAAAGCAACTTAACTTCGTAACTTCACCTTCTGCTAAAACCTGCAAAAGTTCCCTTGTGCTGCTTTAAAGAGGGAATGAACATTTGGTGACAGATTTGACAGATGTCTGCTTATGTTTTATACTAATGCTTATGCACCATGTAAGTCTTTCAATGTTTGTTAAAGAGACAAAGAAAATAAAAGGCAGTGAGGGGTGATTGACTCAGGGGATGGTTGCTGATTTTACTTCTGTACCCCTGATGCCGTCTTTGTTCGAGCTGAGTTCATCTCATCTATTACTTTTTCCATTTTGTGATTTTTGTTCTATTCTTGAATACAGAACTGAGACCATAAAATAAGGCTGATTTAATTTTCTCTACTTCACAGAGTTTCACAATCAGTGATAACGTGCTTCTTCGTTGCTGTTGTTCTCATTGTTATGCCTTTTTAGTTGTGGTACAAACAATGTTTTTATATGCAAATTAACAATTAGGGGAGTGTCTGGAGCCATTCATGGCTAAAGATAGGAGTGGAAATCAGGCTAATGCATGTGCATAAAGTGTCACAATGACTGCAATTTACTGAAGAGAACCTTACATATGCATGGATTTATAAATCTGCAAAAGATATTGTGCATGTACTCTTCTCTCCTAGTGTATAAGCATGTTTTTTGTTATGAAGTTTCATGCATCTCCCCCCAAGCTACAACAAATCTCAGAGGCACAATTTAAAAATAAAGAAATAAATGAATAAATAAATAAATAAAAACTTGTCAGAGCAGATCTGAAGCACATATAGGTTTATTTGAAGCTGCAATAAGAGGAAAAGTTGAGAACCAGTGCTGAAGTGTTTTAAAGTCTGTTACTCACCTGCACACTTGGTCCTGCTAACGAGAGGGGGTCCGGGAGGGCCAGTTCCTCCCTCACCAGGCCGAGTCAGTAGAACACTGATGTGGTACTCTGTGTCTGGATCCAGGTGCCACAGCTTATAGGTGACCATGTTGACTCCGTGCACCTCTGACCATGGAGACTGACTAGCGCGGTACTCAATCTCCTTCCTGATAATGGGGCCATCTCCCAGGATAGAGTTGGTGTTGAGCTGGATGATCAAGTAAGTGGAGCCGGCACGTAGGAGCTGAGGCGGTGCGATGGGGGATGGAGGTACTGTCAGAGGAAATGACAAACGGTGTTTTTTTATTTTATACTTCAAGCCTATGTTTGAGCCTACAGTATGCTTGTATTGTAAAAGGCATTTGCTGGGGGACTCGCAGCACTGCGGCATAATCTAGGGAAGTAAAGTCGTACTATTAATTTTACTGTTCACCCAATCAGATCTATCAGTAAAAGGCCGCTGAGTCTCCAGAGACTGCAGGATGTCAGCAGGTCAAGCTGTGTTCAAATAGCAAATTTGTCATGCCTATTACAAAGGCTTTCACAGCCTTGTATACATTTCTGCAAAGTAATGATGGGAAAGAACAGATGTGCATGCAATGAAATGAATGTGACATGCCTGTAACTGAGGGATTAAGTGCTGTCTCTGTCCTCACAGTTGCTCACCATGATGAAAGAAGAGACTCTGCATCAGTGTTGGACAAGATTGCCAAACCAAGAATTAATTCCGGAGCCCACCGGTCAAATGTCACTAGCAGGCAGATCCAAATCATTGAACAATTACACGGCCAACAGTGTGAGTGAGGAATGGGAATGGAAAAGGAATGAGGACAAAGCATGAGAAAAGATCAGAGTAAGATCTGTGGCTGTGACTAATCCTTCATTCCTGCAGAGGCGCCTCCGTCTTTTATGGCCCTCCTCTCTGTGGGTTTTGAACATTACCAGTGCCTCACCTCTGTTTTATACCGCTTCTTTTACCCTGCAGCACATCTTTGTGTTGACTCACCCTTAATAAAAGAACAACTTTAGGCCACAGGGGGAAAAAAACAGTGTGATTAAATTCTTCCAGCTTGTAAGCTGCAGCTCTAATAAATATGTATATCTTTGTTATTTTGTTCATTTCACACTTGATATTTTCTATCTTCATAATATTAACTCTCTTCACCATTCTCCCCATCACAGCTATTGCCAAACTAGATATATTTTACAGTAGAGATAATCTTATGATTTAAGAGGTTGCAAATTTCGAACAAAATGCATCTTCAACTGCACCCACGGCCAAATGCATGATTCCTACAGGGTCAACACTAAAAACAGAGACATAGGAAGAGGAAGACTGTCATCAATTTTTACATTTTACTTATCAAGAATACTTAATGTCAGCTATGGACAATAATAATTAACAGTTTCAACATGATTTATAATGTTATCTGCATTACTAAAACAGACCATAAGCAAAGGAGGCAACCATTTTCTCTGCTACACCTTTTTTCTGTGTTTTACGAGACTAAAGTAAACTGTTGCTTAATGGTTTACTTTTCACTGACGTGCGCAGGCGGAAATTCTGATGTGACTAATGGTGCAAATGGGAAAATGACATTTCCCCTTTCTGACAAGAGGGAGAAAATTGTAAATAAAATTTCCTAGTCAGGATATAAAACATTAAAGTAATGATTGAGAATTAACTCAACTCATTTATTTCTTCAGTGAATTATATAAGTGTTCATTTAAATGTCGCTGCCTTTAGGAAAGCAAAAAAAGAAGAAGAAAAAAAAAAAGAGTGACAGAGGTTCAGCTTTCCATATCCAAGGTACAGAGAATGATTTATGGTTTGATGTTGAAACCAGAGGAAGATTATAGGTGGAGGATGGATAACTCTACTGCAAGCTGGGTCTGTGACATACCAGTCCTCTTCAAATCCAAACAGCTAAAGACATATCTGAAAATGTTAGACAGTCTGAAACAAAGGAACAGGTAAAATGCTCGTAATATGTTCCCTTGAGCTCATTCAGAGGATGAGTGCTTTTTAAGTCTATTAAAATCAAACCGCTAAAACCCATTGACTTAACATAGCAGCTGGTCATCACATCAACACATGGTGCGGCTTTGCAAGAGATAAGAGCTTTGTTCTTATTATAAAAAAAAGGAAGGAAGGAAGGCAACAGCCACGTAGATAACATGATGATTTTTTTTTGCTGGAGGCGGTAAAGACAAGAAATTGGATTTTACAGCTTTCTGTCAATGCATTCGCTGGTTTACTGGAAGCTACTGGTTGGGCGGTTTAGTAAACAGCTTGGAAAAATGTCTCCATTTTGCTGAGTAGCAATCAGTGCATCACAATAGCAAAACCAACCTATGCTTCCACAGCGATGAAAAGCACAATATAACTGAGAATCTTTGGCCATGTGAGCTTCTCTGTGATGTCTTTAATCTAAATGTGAACTTTTTCATTCCAACATGCGAATTCCAACAGTCCTAATATGATGATCGCCGGCATATTTTTTTATTTTTTACTTTAGCTTGTTAACATGCTAAATTTAGTACTTACCCTGCAGACACATGAGACTGAAGGCATTTTATTATGGCAATGCATTCACCTGGTACTGATATATTTCAGTCTTTATTAGACCAACTAAGAGATCGGTCAATGAAGATAAAAAAAATGAACATCAACAGTGCTTAAAAAAAAGAGAAAAAAAAGAAAAAGAATCCATTCCTACTTGTTCTAAATTCCATCTGCCCTTGCATCAGACTTTTAAAAGGATCACGCAGTCGAGGACGCTCTTATTTCCCTTTCTCATCTTCACTTCGCTGAGGGCTGAGAGTCTGTTATGCTATCAAACCATTTCACTGCCATGTCATTACGACGCTGTCAGAGTGGTGTCAGGCGACGGGGTTGCACTGAGTAATAAGAGTGAGGTCACCATCTGCGGTTCATGATATGACAGGGGCTGCAGGAGTCCAAGCCGAGTGAGCTGCTTTTTGACAGAAAGTTGAAGAGCTCAGGATGGCAGTCTATTTGACAACTTCAGCTCATGAAACCACTTATGCCAGAAGCCTGTGCTCACCATCTCAAAGCGAGTAGCAAATTGTTTGTGGTTGAGGATTTATTTATTTGAGAGTGTGACTATAATCAGAAAATTTTTGTGACTTTCACAGTCACAAACAGATGGTCGTTTTTATTATAAATTGTGCCCATAAGAAAACCATATGCAACAGGGAAAATCTGCCTGGGTGCGACAACTATGCATTCATCTTGACCAATCTTTCAATCAGAAATGTGGGACAGGGAAAAGAAGAGCATTGACACTTGTTTTGAGGAGAAACTTTGCAGAATTGCCTCTCTTCAACTCTCTTCGTTACATTTTGAGTCCGCTGAGGCACAGCGGACTCAAAATGCACCCCTGAACAGAAATGAAATGGTGCAATTTCAGTCTCAGTTGATTTGTGGACGTAGAAGTCATGCAGGAAGCTGAAGAGATGAAGAAAATGTAGCATTTACCTTTGACGACCAGTTCAGCAAAGTTGGAGACCCCTGAGCCCCTGGAGGACTGGGTGACACAGCGGTATAGGTCTTGATCTGACCGCTGAACGTTATCCAGTTGGAAAGACACAACAAAGCGCCGATGGCTTAGGTGCTTGACCGACGCCATTGTTAAAATCTCCCCATTGTGTCTCTGGAAAGCAGGAAAAGGACAGGGTCAGACCAAACCGTATGGGTCATCATGAGCCCATCATGAGTCCCTCTCACACACACACACACACACACAGGTATATGTCATCTATTCAGGGCTGTCACTGCGCACAAAAACAAGAACAATACCCTGGATGTGAAGCGTAGCTGCATCAAATAAAGACACATTTGCTCAAGGGATACTCCATAACCAAAGTATTAAATCTCTATTACATTGGGAGATTTGTGACAAATACTTTTAAACTAAAGGCTAAGACATCTTTACAGTTGCCTCTTTGTATAAGTTGCCAAAACCCATAATCCAAGATGATAAAGTCTACTCATAATAACTTCTCTGCCAGTATGATAAATGGCTACACCTCACAGACTCTGTGCCCCCCTATTTGTAATGCAGGCCCGAAGGACACCAGAAGACAACTGTTTTCGCATGCAGAGTAGCGCTCACCATGACCGCAAGCTAATACTCAGTCTTGAAATTGGTGGAATTTCCCTTTAGGTTTTGGAGGTATCGGCGCAACCCGCTTGCTAAGATTTGGTCAGTTATTGGTTATTTTGGGACATGGTGTGTGTCATGTCTCATATCAATCTTTTCTCAGTTTATTATCTTTTTCCTGTTTTAATTTTTCTTTACTTCCTGTTTTAAAACTTCAACCATATTATACAATTACTAATTTATTATGTGTAATCTGTTCATTATCAAACACATCCTTTTACACACAGCATCCAATCTCCAGCAACAGTGTTGTCAAACTATTTCATCCTGGACCACATCATCGCCATGGTTACCGTTAAAGAGATGGTAATTCTTTACTTTCTAAACCAACTATGTTGTCAGTTTTCCCGCTAGTTCCTCAACTCAAAAGAATTTCTTCTCTTTTTTATTTGTCATAAAGTCAAAATTTTACAAAATTCACATCCTTTGTCATAAAATTGAGGTTTCTGAACAAAATTAAAATTTCTCTCATTTCATCACACATTTAAAAAAAAATCAAAAGATAAAATGAAGAAATTGTTGTAAAATAGTGAATTTTGCGATTATAACATATAATATAATAATTCGTAGCGTTTATCATAAAATCGAGAATTTTGTATAAAGACAATTCTTTCTTGTGTGAAGTTACAGATTTAAAAGAATGTTGACTTTAAAAAAAAAAGATGCAAATTTTGAGGCTTTTTTCAACAACCAAGACTTTTTATCATACAATCACAAATTGTATCTTTTTAACTTAGAATTGCAATATTTTCTTTGAAAATATCAACTTTTTGTAACATTTTAACATAAAACAGAATTGCTAATTTTGTATAATTTCATCCTTGTGTCCTAAAATCAGACATTTTTGTTAGTAAAAAAAAAATTGTGAGTTTTGACAAAACATTTTTTTACTCAAATATTTGGTACTCATGACCTTTTGAAATAAACCAGCTGCTCTCCACCTCAGTCATTCCACTTTCTGATGTCAATACTGAATCATTCGCATTGAAATTTCCTCTGCTCTCGCAGGATAAAATAAAGTAGCAGGCCGGATGTGGCCCGTGGGCCTTGAGTTTGACATGCGTCCTACAATTACACAGGCAGATATATATGTATATGTACACACATACACATATACATATACATACAGATATATATATATACATACGTATGCGTCTGGACACACACACACACAGTCAGTGTATAATACTGCACTTAACCCTTGTACAGAAGTGACTGCTGTGTAAACTCCTGGCTCAACAGACTAATGATATAACAATGCACACTTGAGCTATTGCTATATGGGTCAGCTCTCATTAAGGTTGTGTGATTAAAATGGAGAATTGTCCAACTGTGTACAATTTAATTAGAATTGAAAGACCATGTAACTGATTTAATCTTACAGTGTGACAGTCAGGCATGCTTTATTAAAAATAAATGAAATCTTGTTAAAATAATGCTGATTAAGGGGTAATGCGTGTCATGAGCATCATTCTGTAATGCCGCCCATCTACAAATTAAGTCGTCCTCAGCGTGCAACATTATTCAGACAAAGCATTTAACTGCTCAGCATGCTGGGATTGGGAAGCAGAGAGGCTTTAATGCATCAAGGTCAAATCAGTTTAGTTCAGAAGCTAACAGATGAATACAACACTAATAGTTTGTGCTTTTGTGTAAATCTAAAAACAAAGAAAGACACAATAGATGGTCCTTTTAGCATAAAGCAAAAGAGGTAAATGCACAGACTTGGCATTGAAAGACAGAAAAGTTGTGAAAGTGAAAAAAAAAACGTGGCATGACAGTGAGAAAGACAAAGATGGAGATTAAAATGAATGCTTCACCTTGCTCTTGCACATTGAGGGGATTTCTCAAATTGTTCCACACCATTTAAACAAACAGAATATGTCAAGCTAACTGTCTCCCAACAAAACGGGATCTGACATTTTTTTTTTCTCATGTTTTCAGGCAGTTTTCTTTGTGTGAAATGGGGTACATGAGTTGTGATACTTCGCATCTGTCAGTTTTAAAACCGTTTAAAGCGTGTCAGCATACTGAATCAACAATCGGGCCTTTGGGCTATGTCATCTTGCCTTCTGCTTTGCCCTTGATTCGAGGTCCTCAAAAAGCCACAGACCACGTAAGCCTCACACCAAGCCTTTGCGTACAAAAACAAACACATACCCAACAATTAGGGTTAAGCAGGCAACAAATCTTTCAACCGCAGGGGAAATTTAAAAAAAAACAAAACAAAAAAAAAGAGAAAGAGGGAGACAGAAAACTTAATCATACATCCTTGTATCCTTCCTGCATTTTTCTCCTTTTTTTAAATTAAAAACTGGAATAAAGTCTTGGATTAAAGACTGATGGCAGAAAAGATCAGGATAAATCAAAAAAGCATGACATCACTTCATGTTAACAAAACAATCCGGCTGCGGCTAATTGGCGAGGAAACAACACAACGATGTTAATCTGGCAGGCGTGTGCAGCCAAGACTGCTCTGCATCTGGAACGGCAAACACAATCAACATAGCAGGTGCATAACAACACAAAAACATTGATTTGTGTTCACATGAAGAAAAGCAGCACTGAAAGACAGAATCACGATGAGGTGAAGAGGACAGCTGAAGGGAGGGTGGGGGCATTCCAGCGGCCTGGAGATCTCATTACCACGGGCGTCTGTAATTACCCAAAACATTTGTCTTCATCCTCGTGTTGTGACCAAGTGGGTGGATGTTCAAAGAGGTGTGAACGAGCACACTTCAATTACCTAAATCCAACAACTCCTGCTTTAAAACAATGCAGGAGGCTTGCCTCTGTCGACCATGATTAACAGTCGCTGTGGTAGGTGGTGAGACGTTGGAGGGAGGCTTGAATGTGTGGCTGCAGTGACTGCAGCGTGACAAGAAAAGAAAGGAGACTCTGTAAAACAACGACATTTGGACCTTTAAATCAGGGCCACATGAAGAGAGACATTTCTGAGTTACTCCCACCAGAGGTAGGGACCCCGTAGACCTTCCTGACTTTCCCAGAAAAAAGCCACAGAAGATGAAAAGAAACAAAGCGCCAAAACAAAAGTATTTTATAGTGTGAGGAAAGCTGAGGACTCCTACGAGCAAAGCAACTCTTCAAAAGGAAGTGGAGTGAAGAGACTTCAAGGCGTGCACGGCTTTCACAGCATTATTTTTCTTTTTTCCCCACCATCTTTACTCAAACACTAACAATCCTAGGACATATAATTAAAAACCAGAGACTAAAAGGAGTTGCACTGATTATTTAGAACAGCACAGTCCACTTGCTAGATTGTGATAGGGAATGAAATCTTCAATGTAACTTAATGATTTGCTCCACTGAGCAGGCCTACATGGCTTCATTTATTCCCCAGGGCCAGAGCCTCCGTTTGAAGTAACAGTTAAAATTTCTGGATGGAAAGTCAATCAGACTACAAAGTGGAGAACAACAAATAAAAAGAGTTGTAAAACTAACACAAAGAGACACAAAATGACCCCAAAGAGACTCAATGCAACAAGCAGAAGGCGCATATTTACAAAGATGTTAGATGTTGATAGTATTTAGCACACAGCCTGCTTTATATTTTTGTAGATGGAATGTACGGCTGCACATTTGTGTCAAAAGATCCTTAGAGCCCATTTGAACCAAACAGATAAAATGACTTCCTGATGAGGCCTTGGCAAGTTTCAATCTGGCCCAAAACTATATACAAGGCTTTTTTTTTTCCTTCTTCTTCCACACACAGGAAGGTTAAAGTGACATAAAGCCTGGGTCCCACTGGGCGAGGGAGTGCTGCAGAGTGGCTGCACCTTATCAGCTGCTGTGAATCATGGCCATTCTAGTCAATCAATGAGAATGGTCCTTGCAGGAGCACTGCGTAACAGTGGCGAAGCATACCAGAAGCATCTATTCACTCTGCTCAGCTTAAGGTTTGTGCCTATTTTGTACCTATAGGCACGTTTCCATCAGCGGGGGTTCCGGGATAGTTTTTCAGGGTCAGATTGCTGACACGTTTCTATTACCAGGAATGACCACATTTAAAACAAAGGAGCCTGTTAAATCACATACCTGTGGTAGGACAGGGCGTGGTCAGGAGGTCAGGTCTCCTGTGGGCAGGAGATGGCATCATTCAGCCATCTAATAATCCCTCCAAGTAAGAGTCATCCGTTCTCATTTTAGTGCCCCAATTATGCATTATACAAATGGAAAACATAAACGTTAGAATCCTCTCAGCTCCTCCAAGATTCATCTCCTCATTTTAGCCTGTTTTTCTTCTTTTATCAAACCATTTTGTAGTGTAAGTAATGGTGTTTTCTTGTTGTTGTTGTGGTGTGGTGACAGCTGGCATTAGGGAAGTGACTCTGAGACGCCAGAAATCACCGTTTAGCCTCCTGGAGGTTCGGCCTGAACGATTTTGGAGAATATTCGAATTGCAATTTTTTTTACCTCAATATTGCGATTGCAATTTAACATGCGATTATTTTTTCAATGTCTTCTCATGTATTCTTCAACTAACACGAGCAGTAAATCATTCTGTTTCATAATAAACAATATCAGACTTATTTAAAGTCCAAATTACAACAATAAAGCAAACAAATCTATGGCTTTACCACTTCAACATGTCTCACTTTTCACGTTTCATGAAACA
>JBAMYA010000008.1:171600-191715 GCA_037176975.1 Arrhamphus sclerolepis
ATACACATTTCTTCTGTTTTTGAAAAATCACAAACTGATGGAGAATTATTGTTTACTGCTCTGGCTTGAATGTGCACTTTCTATGCAATTGTTAATTAATAATAAAAAAAGAAGTATGATAGATATTCTATGGATAATTTAAAAGACTGACAAAGAAAGCTTTGCTCTTTTTTGTTTTTAATGATACAACAAACTATTTAGAGAAAAGTTAAAACTGTCACACATTACATTCTTGTTCAGGTGGGGGACATTGAAAAAAGTTTGATAGCCACTGACCTACATAGTGACAAACATAATGCAACATGGTGACAGGCAACAATTACGCTTGAAATATTTCTCTTTATATATAGATATGTATCAAAAATCAAGACCAATGACTGCAGAGTGAGGCTTGCATTAGATTGTATATTCATATTGTGCTATATTGCTTAATTATGTTAACCTAAGCTTGTTTACCTAACCCTAAGTTGTGCAGTGGTAAGGACTATTATTTTACATAGTGAAGGTCACATCTTGCAGGACTGAACAGAACGTAATTAAGTCGGGGGGATTGACAGTCCTTAATAAAATGCACACCACTCAACATAATTGCTTTTTGACGGCTCAGCAGGGCTTGCAGAAAGAAGAGATTGGATTAATAGATGGATAACCCTCATAGTCACCCGACTATACCGTCTAGAGAACGTTTATGCCGGCAAAAAGGCACCCTCAGTGCATGCCGGTCAGTGTTTGTCCACTGTAGGTTAGTGATGACACTCCATGCAAATGATCATAAGGAGCTGAAAACAGTACACAGGCATTAGAGGGTGAAATCTCTACCAGATATGCCCATATCACATCTATTTAGGTACTTCAAGCGTTAACTTTGACTACGTTCACAAGGGAATCAGTGCTAATTAAATTGCAAATGCAAGTAATTAACAGAAGATTCACCTTGAGGCGAGAATAAGAAGTGATCAACAGAACCTTACTTTGTTGCAGTTTTTAGCTCTACAGGATGTCGGTCAATGAGTCTACATATCTGTGTCATTATGCTCAGTGCCAGAGGTGCAATGAGGATTTGACTTCATTAACACATGATGCAACTCCAGTCGAAACCTTCTAGATGTGTTTGAGAAAATGCATCAGTTACATAATAAAATGCAAAAACTAATCAAGCAAGGAATGACCAAGTTCGTACCTGGTACTCATTGGGCCAGAAGGTGCTGACAGCCAACTCAACCTGGTGCCACTGTTTGCCATGAGACCCTGATGTATTCCACACCGGATTCCCAAGCGGACCGCCGTTGACCCGCACGTATGCACGCAGAGCCCCAGGGCTGTGGCCGTCGCGGCTGTACAGGAAGTAGCTGAACTGGACGCAGTGCGTGTCGTTTTCACTCAGCGTCTGCAGCAGCAGCTGAGCACGATGACCTGCGGCATGCTGGGATGAGTTCACCAGCATGTAGGACCCTGAAGAGAGCAGGAAAACTGTCAGCAACCGTGTCACCACAAAGGTTTATCAGCTTGGCTTTCTCTAACTAACTCTTAAGCCAGTGGAAAGCTAAACTCAGTGGCTCCGTTGAAAATATTAAGGTATTAAAAAGTGACTTGTTTAAGCCCATCTATGTAGCTTTTAAGTTCTCAGTAGCCTAGTTAAAGTCTAAAACTCTGTAATATTTTCTTTATCTTGAACCACTGCATCCCTTCAACATCTGCTGTTTCACAGGCTTCTAAAGCAGATACTACACACACATACACACACACACACACACACACACACACACATATATAAATTATATATATAAAAATAAAATCAGTAAAAATGCCTGCAGTGTTGTATAATTTTAAACAGGAAAATTGAAGCACCCAGACAGACACTTGCGCTATCTGCCATAGCAGAGTCTCCCAAGGCAGGATAAAAAAATTTTGGACAGTTGTTTTTGTATCTGCATGCTTTATAATTTGATTTATACGAAAATGTGACTGTGTTATTGCTATGAACACAGTGAAGTGAAAATGAACGTGCACCCTCTGTTAGCCACGATTTTACGTATCAGGACATAATTAAACACACACACACACACACACACACAGATCCCTACCAGGTCTGAAAATTAAGTGAATAAAACTTCAGCTAAACAACTGATGGTATATTACATTACACCACACACCTTTATTTAATTAAAAGAAAGTAGAAAAAAGGAGTTTTTAATATGAATTGATATCTTAAACTGTAAGCAAATGGGAATCTTAGTAAATATTTGTAAAAAGGAAATAAAATGACAAATGATTAATGCTTTGCACTGTTACATGCCATGTTTTAATATTGTCTTGCCAACTCTAAATACAAGCAAAATTAGACCTATAAAAACAAAACAAAACCAAAAGGAAAGCACTATAGACTGGTCAGCTTTCAGCTGTTTGTATTTTGAACTGTAACTGAAAGAGCAACTGTGGGATTTCTGTTACGCAGACACCTGTGAACCGAAGCAAATACGCCACAAAGGAGCAAGTACGTTTTTCTAGAGCAAAACACAGTACGGAGAAAAATGTAAGTACCACCGAACAACTCACAGAGGAAAAGAGATGTGCCCTGTCCAAGGAGGGGACAGAAAATATTATAACCAAAGAGTGGCTGTCGTGAACCCTCAGAACAGACAGGAACATGTAAGAGATTAAAAACCGACATACTGAACAAGAAAAAGACCCAACAGCAGGCTCACCTCTGCAAGGTGATGCAACCCCCCCCCCCTTTTTTTTTTCCAAAGCCTCCTCTAATCAGGATAACATAACCCTATTGCCCTTTGCCAAGCATCTGTCCTGCCTCAAGACTGTGCTCACTAACGTGATTAGCACAACAATGTTTGGAGACCTTCCTGTCTTCTCATATAATCAAGTCTGTTGTCTTTGTATTTCAAGGTCTTTCTGTTCTTACTCAGAAATGAGCCCGTGAAAGCAGACAGTCGCAGCCTTGGCGCCAGGTGTCCATTTATTTTTGTCTTGGGTGTAGTCGCATGTGATGGTGACTCGTCAGACAAAGAAACACTTTCTATAGCCCACACAGTCTTCACATCTAAAATGGGAAGCTCACACTGAACTTCTTAGTGAGTTACGCTTAAAACAAACAAATAAATAAATAAAAACTCACTTTAACAGGAGTACAATGAGTTATGCGATCACAAGCTTTCAACTTTTCCCCTTTTCTATGTGCTAAACAAGACACAAGGGACCTGATTCATGAGTGATGCGTGCACACATGAACCATGAATATGCCTCGTAGTTCATACAAGCTTTTATTTATAAAACCTCGTGCATGAATGCATGCATGTACACCCATGTACACACGTTTTTAAAGAAATGTATGCCTGATGAGTAAAAATCAATAATAAAGCCAACATTATCCAGCACAGAATAGGATTCCATGTTGGATATTCATGAATTATGTATGATTTAGTTGTTTGTTTTTTTCTAATTTGTTTTATTAAATATTCCTTTTCGATTGTGGGTGCTATGGCTGCTAGCTGCATGAAGACAGACCGGACTTGTGTGTCACCCTTTGGTTTACCGAAGAGCTCACCAACCCACTTAGCTAACCTGTAATGCTAATCAACGGCAATGTGCATTTCATCATTTCTGATGTCATCACCAAAACAACATTTGAAACAAGTAATGTTGGAGTTAAAACGAAGGTGAGCGGCGCTCCAATTAAGCAGGAACCTCAACGTACTTGGACTCTAATGGGCCAACCCACAGCCAGTTGAGACAGTGTGTTCCTACCCAACGGCCACAGAATGAGTCATATAAAGCGAAAGAAGTCTGTGCCTTTCTGTGCTATGGCTTCCTCTAGTTATTCCAGGTAAAGTAGACAGGATCACCACTCCTGAAGCTGTCAGTGTTGATCCTTTTCTTGCCAAATAGTTGGGTATATAGCCTGGAATGTCTTCTCCTATTTCGTCCTTACCCTTGTGCTAAATCAGCGCTTTTCAAATCATTGGTACTTTAGCCTAGTTGCTTTCAAAACCAGAAGTTTAGGTATCAAGCAAAAGCCCCAAATGTAATGACCAGTTAGGACTGGTGCTGCCACCAAGAGGATACCATTTTCGCCATGCTCAGCTCCCCCATTAACAGCACAACAAGGAACAGCAACTAAATTAACTTCCTGTTCAGACAGGTGGATGTAGCGCCTCAGTCATGTGCAAGAATGGCTGATCTGACATCTTTAAGGCCAAGTTCACACTGCAGAAAGATTAATGCAAGCCACACTGCATGATGTGAAAAGGCTAGATCGTTAATTCACCGCACCTCACACGCTTGAACAGACATTGAATCATGGCAACAAAAGAAGTAAACCCAAGCGCCATCATGCCATCGGCGTGTGCCCACCTCAGGGAGCTGCAGATGCACCTGGGAGTTAAAAGCTGGTGCTTGCCGTGGTGGTGTTCATGCGCTTTGAAAAGAAAAGACATTATTTGAGTTCCACAATTTTCTTCTCCATTTCTCCTTTGTATCTGGCACCGTTGTTGGTAGGCTACTGTGCTTTCTGGACATGCTGATTTTAATGTCATTCCATGGTCCATTCCTTTGTTTAGCTGACAGAGATCGTGAAGGCAGCGACAGGCAGACGCACTATAAGATGAATTTCTACATTTCTGATGCTGCTCGATCTGCTGCGGCCGATCTGTGATTGTAAGAAGATTATATTGTTTCATTGTTCCAGTCTATGTATAACCCACAATTCTGGAGCTACAATGGCTGATTTTTCCCATGATTGTGCATCTTTCGTCTGAGATGGTGGAAATCACACAGTGTGAAGCTGGCCTAAGAAGGGAGTGAGTGCTTAAAAATAATCCAGATTTTCTGGCGCCAGATGGTATTCAGCCAATTCACTATTTGAGACCTCCTGATTAAAAAAACTGTCTGTCTGTGCACCTTTCTTAAGTCTTGGATTACATTTCCTCTTTTGCTTTCGTGTTCTCCTGCTTTGTATTTAACTTGTTTGTTCTTTTATCCTATTTTAAAAGTGTTTTTCCTTGATATTGAGCAGTCTTTGTTGGTCTGGTCCATCCTTTTTTTTTTTTTAAACTACCTGTGTACATATAGCCCTGTCTCCTTCCACCCATCTCTTGTGTTTTCCTGGTTTGTTTCTCATTCTAAGCCTTTGTTCCAAATTGCACACTTGTGTACCCACATTTACTATTTCGAGCGTATAGCTACTGTCTTTGCAAAGTACACTCCAAGTATCCAGGAGGCGCCCTCAAAATAGTCAGAAAATTGAGTGTGGAACATTGTATTGGAGTGCACTCATGAAAGGATGCTATTTGGAACGTCTCCTTCCACCTTTGTTTTGTTCTGTGTTTTCATTTCTAAGTCTAAGCTCCTGGTTTGTTTTCCTTTTAGTCGATTCACTTATTTGTAGTGTACGTTCTGTTGAACTTTCCTGCATGAGCAGCACTTTTGTTTGTATTTCTTTAAAAAAAAAAAAAAGAAAGGAGTTTGTGTCTAAAACTTGGCCACCTGCCTCCCAACTCCCGTGAACCTTATGACAACCCGACAACCGAGAGATAACTAATTACCATTTCTAATTCTCAGGCTGATGTTTTACATAATGAGGCAGTGATTCACAACTTTCGACCACGAGCGAAAACACAATATAACTGAGGAGCGCAGAGAAGCCCATCCGGTTGTTATCCGTAAGCCAGACTGTGGCCTTTTGCTGAAACCCATTGTTCTGCAGCTAACTGTCAACAGCTCCTGATTTGTATCCCGTCCTCAGCTCGCTACCTCGGCACACTCATTTTGTGCTGCTTAATTAGATCCTTCTTCTCTCCTGAACACTCATGGTCCACTAGGGGCTCATAAAAAAGGGTCTGATTTGCTGCACTCATACTACCCTCAGTGTTGGCTACATCCTAGATGTATGTATCGACATAAGCACTTTTCTGTTGACTCTACAAAGAACCATAATATCACATGGGGACATATGGAGCACTTGCTCTGCCACCCCTTAGCCCAGAGTGAGGTGAAGCTATATATTTAATCAGGAAATGTATGTCATGGTGTAGGACAATAAATGAATGTGGATTAATCAAAGAATTTAGCTCTTGAAAACCCCGTCTGTGCAGTAATCCTGATATACAGAACGCTAATCTATAGTAGCCTTCTCACTGTGGGTAGGATGGGACGTCTTTTCCAATATCCTGCTTTTATGTGGACATTTACAATATTTTCATCTATGGGGCAAAAGGCTGAAAAAATAAATAAACACTGAGAAATGTTTCCATTTTTATTTTTAAAAAAATGTTTAGAGAACAGGCCCTTATGGACCGCAGTGCTGAGATATAAAACACAAGCCCAAAACGTATAAAAACACAAGGATGAAACAAAAAAAAAACATAAAGGGAAAAAGAACAGAATATAAAATAAAAAGGAACAAAGCAAGTGGATTTTTATTCTTTAATTTTTTTATGTTACATTATTGTTATTTCTATTATACCTAAGCGCTACAGCACCGGGTTTTTGCTTTTGATAGTGATATAAATAGAACAGAATAGACTTTTGTGCAGACTTTTTTCCATATACATACACACACATACACAGTATGTAATGAAAATCTAAGTCAGTTTCTTCTCCATCCACTTATTTCTTTTTTTTTTTTCACTTTCTTCGCTATGTGCCGCTGCAATCCTACCAAAACAGAAAGTAGCACTCAAATAGAACTGAGAGCCTTAGATATGACAGAAATGGTCCCTTAAATACTTGAATCTGAGCAGACATGAGGGAGGCAAGAGGGCTTTTATACAACTCAACCTCTTAATTCCCAGACACTGTTGCACAAAAGTGTTTTCTGATGGTTGATGCAGTGAATAAAAGCCTTTCAGCACCTGGGTGAAGTGCACATGCTCTGCCACGCCGATAGAAGGAGATGTTTGCAGAACCTTGTGGAAGGACACAAATCATCAAAAGATGATGTAAAAACCACCAGTTTTCTCTTCTTAACAGACACCTCAGAAGGAACTGATTTCTAAAAAAAAATGTATAAATAAAAAAAATTAGAACCTTTCAGGGCCAAAGGAGCCTGTGCTAAGTAGTCCAACACAGAGGAGCAGGTCATGACTGGTGCTCCGAAATGAAAATTTGCATCAGAATTAAATTTAGTAACAATGCTTGAATTTACATTGCAGCAACACCTGAAGTCATTTTCAGCTCAGTGGCATTCAGAGACATTTTAGTCTGTAATATGTTTGATTAGTTTCCAACAAAACTAGCCCGTCAAACTTTACTCAAAACTGTACGCAGCAACCACATTTCTGTAGTTGTAAAAATGCTGTGATCCTGATCGGTTTCTTTCAGTTGCTTGGATTTTATTAAGATGTGCTGAAAAAATATATAAGATCTCTGCTCAGTTTCTGTACATGAAGCTAACAAATACCAATTTGAATACAATGTGAGTTTTATAGTTTCAGCTTTTAAAAAGCTAGAGACGTGGAGAATATTATATGCACACTGAAGTCCAGAAGTATCCGAACAAAGATGGAGTTTCCATGATTTCCATGTTGAAATAAAACAATGATAGAATTGAAGTGTAGACTTTCAGTTTAATTTAATTTTGGCTTTTTCTTTTCCATTTAGGGATTACAGATGTTTGTTTGTGGGCTTTTCTGCCTTCATTTTTTCCGTTTCAGTAAATGCTCTATTATGTAGTTTGCAATCAAGCAAAAGACTTGGCCATTAGAGAATAACTCATTTATTTGCCATCTTGGGTTTCCTTCACAGCAGGTTTAGGATCCTTGTCCACATACACTGTGGAGCAGCTTTGTAGCATTTAGCTGAATGTGAGTAAAGAGTACAGCCCTCTACACCTCAGTACACATTGAGCTATTTCTGTCAGCTGCCACACGAATAATAAACACCTCTGAGACCGTTCCACTGGTAGCCATATATGCCCCTATCATAACACTGCCTCCACCATGCTTGACACAGGATGTGTCGATATACTTAACTCTTCCCATCATTATGATACAAGTTTATCCTTGTTTCATCTGTCCAGAGACTATGATTCCATCACATAGGAGGCTTTTATTGATGCTTTCTTGTTCTTCAGTGTTACCAGTAGCTTATACCTTCTTGTAAACTCTGCATTTACATTTACGATGGTGTCCCTTGATTGTAGACTTTGATGATGATAAGCCTAACCTTACTATACTCTCTTCCAGAGTATTATTGACTTCTGTTGATGTTTTCTTTCCACCAAGAGAAGGATTCTGGAGTCATCGTCATTTAGTTGTCTTCCTTGGTCTTCCAGGCCTTTTGGCGTTGTTGTGCTTTCTTTCTTTTCTTTTTTTCAAAGATATGACCAGACCCAAGTTTTGTTTGTTTCCCCCATTCTCTCTTACACATTTATGTTTTATTTTCCATCCTAATAATGGCCTCCTTTATTCAGATTGATATGTCCTAGCTCTTCATATTTGTAGATCCAGCCTGAGAGATTCCAAATGTCAACTCAATACCTGATGTAAACTCCAGACCTTTAGTCTGCATCATTTATCATCAAGTGATGAGGGACGTGGCCGATAACTTTTCTTTCAGTTACTTTAAGCTACTTTGCTTTAAAAGGCTAAATGGAAATTCATATCAAATCTGAAAGTCTCCATATCATAAACATTAGGCACCCAATACACAGAAGCATAAATGGCATCAGTGGTTCAGGTTCAACTCTCCTTTTCCTGTCATCCTCTTATTTTCAATAAAGGTCACTAGTGCCCTCAAAAATAAATAAAATACAATAAAAACTCAATCAGATTTCAAGTCTCTTTTAGAGGGTCTTAGATGCACAGATCATCTTTCATTATTTATTAACTACATTATTTATATCCCTTGTTTTGTTCTTCTCTGCATCCTCTACTGTTTTTCCATGTTTTGATTTTTATCAACACCCAAAAAAATAAATACAGCCCCTCAGATCAAACTGTGGTGTTTGATGGTCCTATGCATGCCCCCCCACCTCCCCACTCCACCCACCCAGACACAAGACAGCACCTTTCATGAATTATACTCCAAAGCACCATAAAATCTGATAAGGTTCCATCTATCCATTGATGTTCCTCCCAAGGGTAAAAGAACATCCATAATAAGATTAGGGCTGATCCAGCGCATCATAATTCACACGGAGAGCTGCCGGACTACAACCTGGTCACGGGGTGTAGGTGACACTATCTGTGGCAGGCCAAAATGGATGCAGGGAGGGGGTGAGGATGATAAGTAGAGGGTGTGGTTCGGGACTCTCAGAATAAGTAAAAAAAAAAAAAGTGCAGAGTTTTGACGTAAAAAGGGACCAACTCTGAAGGGAAGTGAAAGTATATTTTTCTTTATTTCCACTAGCACAAGCTTCACGCTGTATGAGCCACTCAACAAACCTCTTTTCCAGAGGCTAGAGTCCAAATAATCTCAGATACACAAGGAACAAGGTGGACCAAAGGTCTCAATATAATGGGATCAAGGGCTGTGTTGGGGTTTAGGAAGCGTCTTTGATGCTGCGTGCTGTTCCATTACTGTTAGTGAGCCTCGGCCCGCTCTCAGCACATTGATGCTCATCTCTTCATCACAGGTCTTCATGCTGCACCCTCTTCACGGATGGTCATGAGGGATTTCAGACTCAACCTCTGAGGGTCCAGTGACCACAGACGTGCTTATTTGCTGCTGTCTGCAATATCTTTCAGCATGCATGCTTAATAAATAAATAAAATGCAAAACTTGGAAGACAGGAGCTCTGGCTGTTGGCCTCCAAAGCACATTAATGTTGTCATTTCCCTGATGTTTGGTCTTACACTCACTCATGAATGTAAAATTGCCTCATTATGTTGTGAAATTGTTCAAAGAGCAATAAGAGCTTTCAGTAAGAGACACTACAGTCACAGACATTATGGCTTGTCATTAACACCAGATGTTAAAGTGTTTGTACCCATCGCTGCTGAAAGTAAAGGGCAAATAAAGTTTTCTGGGAGTCTTTCTTTTTCTTTTTTTCGTCCATCTGTCCTTATTTATAATTGCATGCAGCTCAGAGGCATGTAAACAACATAGATGGAGGCTTTGATAAAAGGAAACCCGTAGAGAGGATAGACATGTTCCCTTCCTAATGGAAGATCTCATACAGGGACAAAGCAATAATAAGACATCACACAGACTTAATCGACTTACAGCAATGACACACAATGGCAGTGTTCCTACTGGGAGGCTGGAGATGACCTTACACAGAAAAAGAAGAGCAGTACAACACTTTCCTCTTAAGATCCAAAAGCAAAGCTTCTCTTTCATTCTTCTCTTTTATTAAAAATGTCAGAATCTCTGTTCACAGATACATGTCCAATACCCTTTTCATTTTGAAGAGTCAAAGGATCTTTTCTTTCTTCCTTCCTTCGTACTCGTCAAGTGCTTGTACTAAATAAATCTTCTCGTTGTGAAAAAGAAAAAAAAAACTTTTTTTTGTTTCACTTCACATCATTTACTGTACATCAAAGAGGATAGACTGTTTATCAGGCCCCCACACTCGTGAAGTCTCTATTGTTTCATCTGTCAAGCTTTCCATCTTTTCTGCATGAACATAGCCAACAACAATGGCACTTGCAAACTCAGTAGTCAAAATTAATACAGTGGTAATTTTATAAAGTGTCAGATTAATTCTACACTTACAAATCAACTACACAAACCAACGTTTGCTTAAATAACAAATATGGCATCTCGCTGTGTGGTAAATGTCTAAAATGAGCCCCTGGAAGACCAAGCCTGTCACCAGACTATATTATCACCTTATTATAATCACCATACTTTTCAGATATGAGCTGATAGCTCTGTTTTCTTAAGTGGCATATTTCTTACTTTAGACAATAAATAATCATAGAGTCGTCTTCTTTCCCTTTTGACTGTTCTTTTCAGGGTTCGCTAAAGCAAATCATTCGTCTCTATCTAACATTATCTTCTGCATCATCTTCTCTCACACCAACTAACTTCACGTGCACTTTCACTACATCCATAAATCTTCTCTTTGGTCTCCCTCTGGGCTTCCTGCCTTGCAGTTTCCAGCTCCATCATCCTTCTACCGATATATATTCACTGTCCCTCCTCTGTCTATGTCCAACCATCAGTCTGGTCTCTCATACTTTCCCTCCAAAACATCTAACACGTGTTGTCCCTCTGATGTACTCAATCCTGATCCTATCCATCCTCGTCCAACCTCAGCATTTTAACCTCTGCCACCTCCGACTCTGCCTCCTCCTTTTCTTCAGCATTGCGGGTCTCGCTATCGTGTCCCCCTCTCCTTTCATTCTTGATGATGCTCTTTATCACACATCACTCCTGACCCTTGTCTCCACCCGTTCAGGCCTGCTTGGACACGCTTCTTCGCCTCTTTTCCACACTCTCCGTTGCCATGGAGTGTTGACCTGAAGTACTTGAAATCATTCAGCTTCTTTATCTCCTGTCTCTAGTCTCACCATTCCAGTTGGGCTCCTTTCATTCATGTGTTTTGTTTTGTTTTTATTTCTTGGGCTAACCTTCATTCCTCTTCTTTTCAGGGCATATCTCCACCTCTATAGACTTCCTTCCACCTGCTCCCTGCTCTCACTAAAGATCACAGTGTCATCTGTAAATATCGAAGTCCATGGAGATTCCTGTCTAACCTCATATGTCAGCCTGTACATCAACATGGCAAACAAGGAGGGGCTCAGAGCTGATCCTGGATGCGGTTCCACCTCCACCCTGAACTCCTGTCAGACCAGCAGCACACCTCTGCACCCTGCTCTCTATGTCCATCTCTGTACTTCTTTATCAACATCCTTAAAGCAAATATTGCATCTGTAATACTCTCTATTTGCCATGAAACCATACTGCGTTAACAAATGCTCACTTCTGCTCTTAGTCTACCTTCCACTTCTCTTTCCTTTAACTTTATTGTGTGGCTCATCAGCTTTATTCCTCTGTAGCTGCTACACGTCTCCCTTGTTCATAAAAACTAGCACCAACACTGCTCTCCTCCATTCCTCAGGAATCCTCTCACTCTCTAAGATCCTGTTGAATACCCAGGTCAAATACGTCATAAACGCCTCTCCTAGACACTTCCATACCTCAGGACCAACTGTCTTCATCTTCTTCATCCTCTTCAATGCCCTCCTTACTTCAGGCTTACTATTTTTGCTACCTCCTGGTGCACAACGGTCACCTCTTCTACCATTTGTTTTCCTCATCCATCAGTTCACTTTCAGAGTGTTCTTTACATCTTCTTACACTTCTGGCAGCTGTCAATACATTTCCATCTCTATCCTTAATCACCCTCGCCTGCTGTGTGTCCTCCCCGTCTCCATTTATCTGCTTTGCTCTCCCTCCTTTCTGTCGAAGCTAATATATAAATCATCGTACACCTTTTGTTTGGCCTCTGCCTTCTCTACCTTCACCTTATACTCCATCTCCCTGTACTCTCGTCTACTCTCTTCAGTTCTCTCAGTGTCCCACGTCTTCTTAGCTGACCTCTTTCTCTGAACAAACTTCTCCCCTTCCACTTCCTGTACCAGATGACACACCAAATACTACCTGTCTCCCTGATCACACTAGTTGTAGTTGTCCAGTTATCTGGAAGCACCTCCTGACCACCCAGAGCCTGTTTTAGTTCTTCTCTGAAAACCAAATAACACTTTCCATTTTTCAGCGTCCACCACTTCATCCTCTGATCTGCCTTTGTCCTCTTCATCTTCCTCACCACCAGAGAAAATCCACACACCACCATCCTGAGCTGTCTGACTGCACTCTCACATACAACAACTTTGCAGTCACTGATCTCCTTCAAGTTACATCATCTACACAAGATGTAGTCCACATGCATGCTCCTACCTCCACTCCTATAAGTCACTCTATGTTCCTGCCTCTTCTGAAAGAAATTATTCACTATAGCCATTTCCATCCTTCTTCATTAAGTCTACCACCATCTGCCCGTCTGCATTCCTGGATACCACACCTGCCCATCACTTCCTCATTACCTCTGTTGCCTTCTCCACCATGTCCGCTGAGATCTGCACCAATCACCATCCTTTCATCTCTGGGGATACTCTCCATCACTTCATCTACTTCACACCACAATTTTTCCTTCTCTTCTAACTCCCATCCCACCTGTGGGGTATAAGCAGCAACAACACTGAACATCACACCTTCATCACTCTGTCTTCACCACCAGAACATTCCTAACAAGCTTCTCCTTCTAGAAAACTCCCACTCCATTTCTCTCCCCATCCAGATCCTGATAAAACAGTCTGAACCCTGCTCCTAAACTTCTACTCTTGCTACCTTTCCACCTGGTCTCCTGAAAACACAGAGTATCCATCTTCCTCATGGTCCCCCAATTTGATAGATTGGCATAAACGCAACTTAACAAAAACATATTGAAATGAAATGAAAAGGAAGATGAAAAATATGATGAACACAGCAAAACAATGTTGGCTTGAATACTTCATTCAAAGCCACAAGCTTTCATGAAAAACGCAGCACTCAATCTTGGCCCCGCCTCCCAGACTCTGCCAACAGCTGTGTTCAAACACAATGTTTATAGAGACAGCGCTTCAGAAATAAGATCTGATTTCCCGTGTGACTCACAGTGGTTTTGTGTGAAAGTAAATAAGTAATTCACATCTCCAAACCTCTCCACACTTTCACCTGATGGCTTCACTGAGCAGATTGGTGACCTCGGTCACTTGTCATTCAGTCAGACATGAGAAACAAGCTTCCTGACAGCTGAATGGCAGGTGAATGGATAGGTAGAGAAGAAAAGTTCAGCTCAAACTGCTAATATTCAGCAATGTTTATATAATACAAAACTGTACTTCAACTTAAATGTAAATACGTGACGGGTTTCCTACATAAACTGTGAAATAAAGCTTGCTGGTGACCTCAAGTTCAAAATTAACATCAACAGCCTTCGTGTTTTGTATTATAAATATTATAGGATTAATGTTTAAAGTACACTTTAATGCAACTATTGAAATAATGTTAAGATTTGTAGGATCTACACGATGAGCTTGGCTGGAGTGAAAACCCTCCTTCTCCCAGTAAAGAGCAGAAGGAAATACATCACCAAATGTTCCTTCAAACAATGACAGCATCCAGTATCAGCTACTGACTGGAAATGCTTCACAGTGGGCCTACTAATAGTTTGCAGTGGCCCAGCAAACTATTAGTTCATGGTGTGCTGCTTGGAAAGTAATGCTTGGTTGCTACTGCATGAGTAGACCGCCATGGTGCTTTTTGTATTCCTAACGTTTATGCTGATGTGTTTTCAGAAAAAGAAAAAAAAAACTTCAAGTGAACTCCCAGGAAAAAAGAGGCTTTACTTAGAACTGCTGGCTCACTGCCCTGATATGAGTCCATTCAAATCCAATGTAAAACACGTGCAGTACCTGGCTGTATTTGTCTGGCTGTGGGGGGGATTTGGGGTTATTCAATAATGCTCAAAAGCAGAACCAATTCAAAGATTTCAACCCAGGAATTAATTCCCGAACATATTCATCATTTATGTACTGTATGAGCATTAAAATGAGACATTAACTGCAGATGATTAGATGTCTGTACAACTGAAAACAGTACTGTTGGCTGAACATACATTTTCCTTCGAAGAAGGCGCCTACCAGCCAACCAGGGCACTGAAGGACCACCAGTTCTTCCACTCTCAACACTGACACACCACCTGAAGTGCAGCGCTTAATCTCATTTTCATCCCTCAGTCATTCCATCATTCTCAGCCTCACCTCTGTCAGGCTAAGTCTCTCGCATTCAAATAATTTTTCATTATCTACGCCACCATCCATCAAGAAGCTCCTGTGTCCCACATGATATTATAAGCTAGGGTATTGACATTTATGTTCTTTAAAACAACCCACCCCCCTGGCTGTGGTATTTTTCAGTGACCAAAGATCAACTTCAGATGACATCCCCTCAGTCATTCATTAAGGGAACTGTATTTACTACATCAACTTATCCTCTTTTCAACTTTGCACAGTCTATCTTGTTTGGAGGACTTTAAAGTACTCTCAGTCATCTATATCCTTTGTCCTGGTTTTAGAATTTCACTGTTCTCCAAGGCCCGAAATTAAAATGCAAAAACCATCCAAAAGGTGACCGAAAAGAAGATATTGAATTAGGTTGTACGGTGCCACTGGGCACTCTTAACCTTTTTCCAGAGCTTTTACTTTGTCTACACTGTTAACAACTCATCATCTGCTTCTGCTTTTAACTTTATCTTATCCTTTCCTCTAAAGTAAAAACTGTGGACTGTTTTCTCCAAAGACCTTTATCACCTCAAGCAGAGGACTAGCAGACTATTACCTGCACCTCTGGGGACGTGTTGCTGCATACAGGGCAGAAATGAAGAGTGTACGGAGTCAGCTGAGGACTGATGTTCGGGCAGGAAATAAATGAAATACAAGTGCTATTGTCAAAGTAGCCAGTGCCTTCCAGCATTTGAGAAAGATAAGGCCACGTCAGCAAGTGTTGTTGTCTTCCTCCCAAGGAGAGACGGCTCGCACTGACCTTTTGAATTGTCCTCCAGGCAGTTTAGGATCAACTGCCAGATTTCCTCGGGAGAGAAGCGGCAGAAGAAAAAAAAAAAAAAAGAGGGGGAAGAGATGGAGGAAGATGTGCACTTTCTGAATGTCTGCTACAATATATAGCCATTACATTACGGGGTTGCAGGAAGGTCATGGCAAGGATACAACTTTTATTTTCTATTTTGGTAGACCTTTTGTGAGCGCTGAGTTGAACGTAAAATGTATACCTACATGCAGAGTTTATACAGATAGAATGGTACGCAGTAAATGTAGTACACCCTTAATAAATGTGATTACAGACACACAGCTGGTCTTTGTACTCCCTTTACACATTAACTGTGGTACACTTTACGAGCTCTTTTTATTGAGTTGTTAAAAGTAACAATATTTCTTATATTTTACAACCAAAAGTACTCAAGCTCTTATGGCGAAACTACCAAGGAGCACTTGAAGGCAACTAAAGATATACCACACTTAAGTGACCTCACTGATTAGTTCCTCTTCAATGCCGAGAAGTGTGATAATCAGTAACATCACCCACTGTCACCCTACATATTTTCACCATGCCGCAAACTTCATCTTATTACGTGCAGAGTTTTCTGTGAGAAGTACTTCAACACAGAAATCACTCAGCATTAGGAAGAACATTAGCTGTGCAGGCATGGCTGCCTCTGCCCAACCTGCTGCTCATTTCAGCCGCAAACGAGTGCAACATTTGTGCTCCTGAGCTAAAAAGACAAGTAATTGTCTAAATCTGGGCCCATACGTCAAGAGCGTGGAAAACATCTGAAACGGATGAACCTTGATGAAGAATAAACACTTCTCAAACGTTAACAATACTCTGAAGATCATTGTCAAAATGGACAAATAAAGAGATGCCTAAATGAATGTGAATGCAGACGGCTTAAAACTCAGATTTAACGCAACTCTGTGACTTTGTCTGGGGCCACCTATGTCTGAAAATATGCTATTCAGTGAGTGTTATGACTTATAAGATTTTGTGACATCACAGACCACATAATACTCAAGCTCCACCATACTTAGCGTCATGTTGCATTTTCTGTAGTTTAGAAGTACATAACACAAAGCTGTAAGACGGCTGCCAAAAGAGGCACACTCCTCTTAAGATAGGGGGATGAGGAATATTTTGAATATTAAAAGTTGCATTTTCACCAAAGCATCTCGCAGTCATTTGAGTAGTACCTGAGGAAAGGGTGTCAAGTGGTAAAAATATGAGCTTTTATCATCGTTTTGCTGCTTGAATCATGCCTAATTTGCAGAGCAGGACTCACAGTTCAGTTATAATCCACTTATAATACAGGTTTAAATTGAGAAGAAATGAATCAAAATAGAATAAGAAGTGGAAATATCAATGCAATATTTTTCTGCTTCAAAGTATTTATCAACTGTCATCCCTTTGCTTCCGGGCACTTCCTTCCCACAGCGTCCTCTTACACTGTGCGCACAGTGTGTGTGCACACATGACAATGAGAACAACATCTTCCCTGGGGTCCTCAGGTTGGTCAGGGGTGTAATCAACCATGTGGTCATGCTCTAACCTCTACTGCCAACAGACAAACTAGATAACCAGGTGGCCCTGAATAATTTTGTCTCCCTTCAGTCTCTGAAAAAAATACGCAAGCAGAGCATCACTGTTAGCAGCCTGGTCAAAGAGCAAGCCCACGCTTCTGTTCAACAGAATGAGGATGTCACAGAGCTTTCAGATCAGCAAGAAACAGCATTTAGCAGACTGAGACTGGTGCAATACATCAAGCGTGAGATAATTGCCTTTTGTTGGACAGCAATCACCTGAAAATACATTCCTTATTTGTGCTTGTGACATGCTGTTCTGGTGACATACAAGAAATGAATACATCTTGGATCGTATTAAGAAGGTCTGTGATGTGCCAGACTGGTCACTAGCTCCCTTTGGAGCACATTGGCACCAATAAGCTGAAGAAAAAAAAAAAAGATATGGTGATGGAGAAAATCTTCCTCATCATCTTGCTCAGCTGTGGCTCTGGGGTGTTGTATAAATCTATAAACCCACAGTCCAAGCACTCAGCAGCACTTTATCAGCCTGCCATCTCTTGTAGTAAACACAGTAAAAGGCCCTGAAAGCCATGTATTTTCCCTAAAGACCAATTAAAGAGTTTTTCCTAACAGAAAATACAATATTAATAAATGCAGCGGCTTTTCATATCATCATCATCCATCACAATCTGTAGATAAGATATTTTCTCATTAAATAAGCGAAATATTACAGAAATTAGTTACAATGGCAAGATATACTGATAGCCTACTGATAGGCTTAACATCGTATCAAGAAAACATTTATACTTAATGAGTACAATCGTTACTTGACTGATTCCCTCAAGTGCTAAATGACACTACAGAGGTACAAAATTAAATGTGTAAGGTGAATACCTCTTCCATACTCCTACCCCTACCATTGGTCTCCACAGATAACTGAAAGCACACATTAAAAAAGTATGCTTAAAAGCTTGTGGCAGCATTAATAAAATAACATTTACATAATATCTAATAATTTGCATGTAAATTAACTGGTGAGCATATGTTGAATGTTACTGAAAGCGTTGCTCTTCAGCATTACAACTTGAGACAATACACACATGGCAATGCCTCCTTGTCCTATATTTAACGCCTACAGGGCTTTCACACATTCCTCTGTAAAGCCTGCCCACTTAGTTTCAGTACAGCAACCAGGTCCGAAGAGCTTCATCCCAGTTAGTCATTCCCTTGGGCAACACTGTGTGGACAGAGAAGACAAAACTCCCTGTCACCCACAGTGATACTGCAACCACATGCTAAACTGAACTCCCTGAATTACTGTAGGCTTAAATCTTTGTGTGCAGATCTATCTGACCTTCTCTGCTGGAATGTTTAAAACATTATCCTGGCACAAGCCTTGACCTGAATGCTCTTTGTCTTGCCTCTCAACAGCCCAAGAGGATGAAATAGAATGAACTAATGGGGCTCCATTAATTCTTTCCCTCTATGTCCCTTCTAAATCAAAGGCTAAATTTAACTCTGCTGCAGTGGGAAGAGTATAATATGTTTTATCTTCTTTTTTTTCTTCTTCTTCCTTTTATTCAGGAAGGCTTGATTGTCAGTAGCTAATCACACCTGAGATGGACACTTCCCCCCACTGGACACGGGAGTAAAGCAGGGCTGTAATGTGTCTGTGAAACAGTCTAGCAACAGGCTAATTTTCTTGATTAGATTTTCATTAGCTCCTTGTTACCAATGATGGATCCCATTAACATGTCAGCATGGCAACGTGCCCCATTGGTAAAATCAGCAGCTTACAGGGAAGAGGGGTGCAGCGTTTTACTAATTCACGCCAGGGTTTTGGTCATCTCACTTGAAGCACAACTAATGAGCTAGTCGCGAGAGAATATGAGAAACAGCTGTGGAATACTGACATGTTTAATATATATATGTATATATATGTATAATTATGTATGTATGTATTTATATACACACACTATATTGCCAAAAGACAGCAGCTATAACAGCTTCAACTCTTCTGGGAAGGCTGTCCACGAGGTTTTAGGAGTGTGTTTATGGGAATTTTTGACCATTCTTCCAGAATCGCATTTGTGTTGGACCAGAAGGTCTGGCTTTCAGTCTCCTTCTTAATTCATCCCAAAGGTGTTCTATAGGGGTTACGGTCAGGATTCTGTGCAACCCAGTCAAGTTCATCCACACAAAACTCTCACTCCATGTCTTTATGGATCTTGCTTTGTGCACAGCCATATTGGAAAAGGAAGCGGTCGTTTCCAAACTGATACCCCAAAGTTGGGAACATGGAACTGTCCAAAATCTCTTGGTTTGCTGAAGAATTCAGAGTTCCTTCCACTGGAACTAAGGGGCCAAGCCCAGCTCCTGAAAAACAGTCCCACTTGGCACAATACAGACAAGTACCGTTCTCCTGGCAACTGGCAAACCCAGACTCGTCCATCAGATTGCCAGATGGGGAAGCGCGATTCATCACTCCAGAGAACACGTCTCCACTGCTCTAGAGTCCAGTGGCAGTGTGCTTTACATCGCTTCATCTGACGCTTTGCATTGCACTTGGTGATGTGTGGTTTGGATGCAGCTGCTCAGCTATGGAAACCCATCCCATGAAGCTCTCTACGCACTGTGCTTGAGCTAATCTGAAGGCCACATGAAGTTTGGAGGTCTGTGGCGACTGACTCTTCAGAAAGTTGGTGACACCTGCGCACTATGCGCCTCAGCATCCGCTGAATCCGCTCCACCAGTTTATGTGGCTGAGTTGCTGTCGTTCCCAATCGCCTCCACTTTGCTATATCACCACTGACACTTGAATGAGGGATATTTAGGAGCGAGGAAATTTCACGGGTGGACTTGCTGCACAGATAGCATCCTATCACAGTACCACGCTGGTATTCACTGAGCTCCTCAGAGCAACCCATTCTTTCACAAATGTTTGTAAAACATCCATCCATCCATTATCTATACCCGCTATTTCCTGTGCAGGGTCACGGGGGTCTGCTGGAGCCTATCCCAG
>JBAMYA010000008.1:191815-218755 GCA_037176975.1 Arrhamphus sclerolepis
TGCTGGAGCCTATCCCAGCTCACTTCGGGCGAAAGGCAGGGGTCCACCCTGGACAGGTCGCCAGTCCATCGCAGTGTTTGTAAAACACCTGATTTCAATTATTTTGGTGGGCGAATTAATACTTTTGCCGATATAGTGTGCATGTGTGTGTGTATATATATATATGTTATATATATGTATTCAAAACATTGTTCATCAGCACCATCAGCCACCCAAACTCTGCCTCCCAAATACAAGTTAAGCAGAAAGCTTGCTGTCATGGCTTCAACAGTGTCGTCCCCTCTGGCTCTGCAGATTCGTATTGCGGCAGCACACTGCTCTACCCGCAGATACTTATGTTCTCATACTCGCTGAATGACCGGTGTGAACAATAGAGTTTCCATGTGGCAGTGTGCTGGGTCGACAGACAGGCCGTGTACACAGCATCACGGGAGGACTTCAGAGGCTGACGGATGGGCAGGTGCCAGGCTCAGCTCGAGACGAGGCTGCAGACTCTTGCCAGATAGATAAATCTGAGGCAGACGCTGATAGGCCACAGAGTCATCATAATGACAGGCAAGCTGGAGCCAAAGGCAGGAGGATACAGGGCCGCCCATCCCAGAGGTGTAATGTGCTTGTGATTAACTGTCAGCCCTCACCTGCCCCTCCCATTGGTGGACAGACATTCTATCTCAGTAAGAAGCACTCATCATTGTGACAGCTACAGTAGCTCTGACCTTGGCCTTAGCCAACAATGCAGCATTCATTTGGGAAATTCTAGACACTGAAACAATTAATCTGCAAGTACCAATCAATTAATTTCTATTTACACAGAGACACATAACTGCATTCCAAAATGAGTGGTATAAGAGAGCAATTATTACAATCGCTGAAGCCTTTCCAAGGAAAGACGTTTCTACATCTTTATATGTTCCAGGAATTAAAACACAGGTTCTTACATGTACTTTGACTTTCATTTCTTTCAAGACATTATGATGCCTTTTTGCATTTTTATTTTCTTATTTATTTATTACATCTTCTTTCTGCTGGGATGCAGGTAGGCCAGTCCAACTGGACCCTCCTCTTCCTCAGCTATGTTCAGACTGTAGCTTGGCATTGTGTTGTTGAAAAATGTATGTCCCTTAAGAAAATGTGTTCTTGAAGGCAGCGTATGTTGCTCTCCAATGTCAAAATGTACCTTTCTGCATTAATGCAGCCATCACAGAGGTGTAAATTACCTTCACAAGGGCACTGATCCACTCACACACCATCATACAGCCCAGCTTTTGGACCTTTTGTCAGTAACAGTCTCAATGTTTTTTTTTTCATCTTTTCATCATCAGTTTGACACAATATCCATTTCTTTCAAAAAAGATCTAGAATGCTGATCTGTTTGACCACAATTTGCATTTTCAGTGTGTGATGATCCGTCCCCTGTGCCGCCAAGCCTCTGGAAAAAAATAAAATAAAATTAGCATAAAGACCATTTTGTAAAGTGCAGTTTTAACATGCACTTGGTGAAAGTAGCTTTGTGTTGTAGCACCTGAGAAAAAAGCTTTTCCAAGGTATAGTCCCTTGCCCATGTGGTTATACCAGGTATTGATTATTGATGGTTCTTGATGCGGTGCCATCTGAGGGATCAGAGATTGCTGTCCAGCTTAGACATGCATCCTTGCCCTTTTCACACCAAAATCCATCCTGATTCTTTCAATCGAGAGGATTTTTTTTTCTCTACGTAGGAGAAAATTCAACTTTTCTTCAAAAGTTTCCTCTGAAGATTTTCTCACACATTTATTGATGAACTGGAGATTCTCAGTCGATCTCTCAAAGTCAAATCTTTTCAACGAGGGAGGATTTTCTATATTTTTTGGCAAAGTCTTATCCAGCGTTGCTGTATGGATGCTACCGGTGGTTTGCACCTTGTTGCAGATCCTCTGTATTTAAATTCACAATGGCAAATCTTGATTTTTGGTGATTCACCTATTTGCCTCCCATGGTCTTCCAGGGCTTTGGATTTTGTTGAGCTCACCAGTGCCAAACTGGTGGTTGGGCCACACCTAAGATTTTTGCTTTCTGCCTTCTATATACCTTGTTTTTTCAGCCTAATGCTGGTCTACCTCACGTGTATTGACTTCTCCTTTGACTTCATATTGATGACTCCAGTCAAACAACTGGCAATTCCCAACTCCATACCTGATATTTAACCCCAGACTTTTCTTCAGCTTCATTTGTCTTGACGTAACGAGGGAACGGACTACACCTGGCCATTTAAATTTAAACTTCGTAGCATTTCCACTTAACTAAGTGTCAAAAACAGCTGATGCTCGAGGACCTTCTTAAATATTAATCATGCAAGTTACCTTAAAAGTAATAATCAACAGCAGAAAAACAATTTCTATTTGTAATGGCATCTAAAAACACCCATTGCTTTAAAAGTAATTTATTTTTGCAGTGTTGAGAGCGCCACCAAATTTGAAGTTCTCTTTATTGCGAAGGGAATGAAGGCACTTTATTTTATCACACTAAATAAACAAATAAAAAATCCCACTGGAATTCACTCTTTGCCAAGAGGTTAAAAAAAATGAGAAGGAGGCAGTAATACTGGATTCATATATCTTCAGAGCCTGCACAGCAATGTGCATGACAGGAGAACACTGCAGGTAAAACTTTATAGTGTTTCTATGGTTTTTTTTCTTCTTTTTCTTTCTTGTTTTGGAATTTGGAAAGTGAAATTGTTGGAATATAAGATACAACAAAAGTTCCCAGTTTGTCTGTATCCTTAATTATTACATCTGAAATTTAATCCATTAGAAGCAGATGCAGCCGAGGCGTGTATTTGAATTTTAGCCAAAATTCTGCGTTTTTGTCAATTTTCATTTCAAGCCTGAAATGACGTAAGCATTGTCAAGACATCATATGAAAGATTTTGTTGGGGTAAATGTAATTGCTTACAATCAAAGTCACAGGTTTACAGTTACAACTGCATCAACAGCTGATAAATGGAGGCTTTAGTCCAGCTTTACATCTATGCCACATATTTCAGAGAACCGTGAGATTTTGTAGGTTGTTACTAAACGCTGCTTCAGTCTCACAACATTGGTGCCTTTCGTCAGAGTGATTCAATCCACATGGGTAAATGTGTCCAAGGCATTTGAAGCACAAAGCAGCATTAGTAAAGGTAAATGGACCGTATTTGTATAGCATGTTCCAAGCCTTAATGGCTGTTAAATGCACTTTAAAATGCAAGCCGTATCCATTTGCACTCACACACATACTCACATTCTTACTGCGTTATTTTCTTCCAAGCATGTTAACAATTACAGACGAACAAAGAAAGGATACAAAAGTAAACTGTGAGGTTAAGAATCTTGGACATGAGCAGCTGAGGACAGAAGCACTGACCCTCCGATAAGTGGATGGCCTGGAGTGGATGTACCCCAAGTGTCCACAAATACCTCAGTGCACATATAACTGACAGGTGTTTTCTAGTTGTAGCATGAAACAGGTGCAACTTCTGAGGGAGAACATCCCCACTGAATGCTCTGGCTTGCATTCTTGCTGTACAATGGCAGCGCTAACCACAAAAGGCACTGCGGTGCCAGTTCCTAGCAGCTATCGAGAGCCAGAAAAGATGTTGCTGCATATGCAACGAATGAGGGATCCAATATTCATATGGTGCTATTCTCAAGATGTGTTTATGCAAATTAATGAACGCAACAAAGTGACATAAGCACTGCACACTGACTGTAGCTGTCGCTCGATGACAAATGCCTGTTGTTAGAAAACAAGCACCTGCTGTGTGTCGAGATGTTGGTGTGCTGTTATATCATGGAGGCTGTGACTAATTGCACGGCCATGTTTAAAACAACAGGAGTTGAATTTGCCCTAACAGATAAAGACAATATGGAGCCCAAGTATGATTGTCTGTGTGATGACAGCGCACTTATCTGAGGATACAAACAGCATCTGTTACAGTCACTCTTCTGAAAAATCACATCTTTACACAACACAGGTAGTCAGGCAATGTAGACACATGACCATGAAAGCGTGTTTTGTTTTCTATAGCTTGGCAGAAAGTGCACTTTTGCCCCCCCTTTCCCCCCTTTTTTTTCTTTGTTTAAACTCCTATTGATTACTACCTCAGCTGGCCCAGAATAGTATTTGTGTTTGTTTTGTTTTTTTCCCCTCTTCCCCTGGCCCTATCTGTGGCGCCAGTCTGAGGTGTGATGTTCCCATCCTGACGATGACACTAAGAGAGGGAAAAGAAAAGCTTCCGGGGAGAAAAAAAAAAAAGATAGAAATTCAGCTACGCACCACAGCAGCATAGTCACGCACTTAATGAGCCTTTGTTTTCAGCCTACTGCCTTGGGTACGCAACTATGAACTCAAAATATAATGTAGAGTGATTAAAACTGACACAAGGGAAGAACATTCAGACTCAGTAATCCTCATGACTTGTTTCTGCCTCTGTGTTTTGCAGAGTTGTAATTTTTTAGAGTTTTATACTCTGCTTCTATCTCTGGCATCACTGCACCTTTGACGAGACTGGATGACGTGTTTGTCGAGCTTCAGTGGTGTACAGTGGTATACAGCATGGTGTTACATTTTCAGACTGGTATAACTTGTACAACTTTCATACATGCTGAAACAAAGTGTTTCCTGGTTAAATAGCCTGCAAAGGAAGAAGTGAACAATCGCCTATTGAATATTAGTATACTGCATTTGTCTTGTGCTGTCAGTATTCCGGGGATCCGTCCTCTACTTCCAGTGAGCCATGAGGGAATTTCATGTAGGCAAAGCTTGCATACTGCTAAATATACAGAGCAGTGCCACAGCCATCTCCAGCATTTCTCGAAAAACGCTGTGGCTTTCACAGAGCTCACTTTAAAACAATCAACAAAGCACAGTACACACACAAAATATAACTTTTCTCAAACTCGCCTAGTTTTTAAATCTCTAAGGACAACTCAGACTCTACTTCACTTCGTTTCCTGCCAGAGCTTTTGTCTACACCTCTTACTTTAAAAAAAAAAAAAGGATCAGAAACTGTCAACTGCCAAACTCTGAGGAGCGGCACCATGGCCATTAGACAACCACAGAGGGTTTATGATAGAACAGCTCTGCCAGGCCTAGGCCTAAGGGAGCTCCTGCAAGCTCAGACCCTTATTTCTGCCTCTGCATGCAGGCTGCGCTCATCAGCCAGTCTGTCTGCAATCAACAATAGAGCCAGATGGGAAGAGACTGAAGGATCCACCGGCTGGCTCTTCCATACACGCAGCCAAGAAGTCCAGGCCTCAGAGGTAGCTTAGTTAAACCAGGAGGAGTTTTTGCAGGTCTGAACAGGTGCGTGGGCAGAGATCTGGGGCCTCATTTATAAAAATGTTTTTGGATTTATACTTGAACTTAGCCTTAACATAATTCCCGGTGGTTCATACTCGTTCAATTCATAAAAGATGCTGAGTACAAAAACCTTGCTAAACCTCCTCCTCCCTGCAGGCACCTGTGCAGGCTGTATTCGTTGCTAAACCGTTACTAAGCTTGGCTCATTCGCTGAAGAGGCTGTCTGGAACTACAGTGACTAAATGGATGTAGAATTTATTGTGCTCCATTTCTGGTAGAAAAAAAAAGAAAAGGCAAAAGAGAAAAAAAAAATTGGCAAGTGTCAGTGAAAATTTTTAGAATGAGTTCAAAGAATCCTCTCAAATCCCTCTCTGTTCCGGTGATAAGCATAAGGAGACTTTATTGTGGGATTGTTTTTCATGCACAGAACCAGACTGTTGAGTTTGAGCCTTAGCACTGTGGTCCCGAATCTGAAGAAGTTTAAATGTTTATAAGGTGGAAAATGAAAGGGGGTTAAAGCACGGTCTTGGAATTGAAATGCACATGAAAAAAATCGCCAACGCTACCCTGAATCGGACTCTAGTGGGTATAGATAATCGATGCCCTGCACCTTAAGCATACCGGCCTGGAATATGAGTTTTCTAATGTCCCTTTCTCTAGTTGAGCATGCTCGAGCACAAAACAGAACCATTTCTCAGACCTAAAGACTTTTCAGGACACACAGACCACTATAGATCCAAGTGCTGAAGGTCTTTGTTGAGACTGTCTTATGTTAAGACCTTAGTTACAAATATAACTCTAAGACTTCTCTGGATTATTGATCAAACTACAATACCACTAAAATCATACTGATCACCCAAGTAAACTTTACATGCTGTGTTTCACCACTGCATTAAAAGGCAATAAGAATGTAAATCAAATATTCCTTATTGTTGAACAAAACACATGGGTGACGACAAGAGAAAAAAAGACGTCGAGTGAAATGACAAAGGTATAAAGTTAATGGCAAGTGTTTAATTAGTCCTTTTCCGATCTCAGAGCGAGACGGTGAAGTTACCGAGTAGAAAAAGCTGAAAATGGGACTTTTGCATCTGTAAATGTGATTATTGGAAAAGGCAGGTACACGTGTCTGTGATTCGCCCATCATCTTCTGTGAGTCATTGTGACAGCAGATTCTCATTTCCTCTGGAGTTTTGCACCATATGCTCAGGAGCCACTTTGCTTCCACTTAGTGCATAATGAGCTATGACTACATAATATCACAGATTTGACAAATATCCCCCAGTTAGACAGTTCTTTATCGTTACTTGACCACAAGTTTTACAGATTTTTTTTTTTCCCACACAGAGTGCTTTACAGTGATCTTTCAGCTAATTTCAGTGAGGCTGTTGCTCAGAAATATGTCTAGTCCCAAAGTAGATGACTTAACTAATGGGCAAACATGGTTCCACAGCCATCTGCTAGCTGGCATGTTTAAGGACTCATAGATCTTATGAGAGCAAATGTCAAGCGTACCTAGAGCAAAACGGAGCGTGCTGCACATTTCTGTGTGGTGCCCTGACCTGCCGAACCTCCCCGGGAATCAGGTCTCGGTGAGATGAGGACGAGCGGAGCCACGGGGTGGGAAGACAAAGGGGGAGGAGCCAAAAACCTCCAGCATTTTCCAGAGGAACCTTTCAACTTTTCTTTTCCTTCATAAAGGAAAAGAGACGATTCATATCTGCTCCCTGCCTGTGTAAACAAGCAGCCATGGTTCACATGTCCATCTAAATACACATATTTTCGTTAATAATATGTTCTGCGGGGTGTTATTACACACAGTCTCTAGACACACACACATCCTCACATAAACACAGCCAACAGACACACAATAATAATGTGCTAGGACTTCTATGTAGAATCTGATTGAAGTATTTCCTTCTTCGCCTCGTCTTTGAAGTGTGCATTCACTGCCACTGGTGTAAGACTTTTCCGCTCGCTAAAGCCTGTGAAAACAAGATTACTCCAGCCTTGCTTCCTAATTAATTGCCAGGATGTTTGGCTAATAAATCTTGGTTATCTGGTCCTTTAATCGTAGCAGGAGATAGCATGACTCTGACCCAGCCATTGGAATTTTTAACAGTCTGAGTTTTCTATAATCAAGCTCCAAGAAATGTGGCGGGAGGCATATCTGCCTTATTTTGCTCTTCTCCTGATTAAATTAAAAATAGATAGGCGAATGTATTACGGAAATCGCAAAAGACCAAATAAATCTCTAATTGGATAGATGCATTATGCAGCAAGTTTGTGTCTGTGTGTTTAACGACTTTACGGGGGGTAAATGAGTACAAAATTATGAAGGGATACGGTGTAGAAAAAAAAAAAACAGCAACAAGAAAAGCAGTAAGCGAAAGCTTAAATTCACCTGAACTTTAGCTGTGTAGATAGAAATAGAAAGGTACTGTAGATGGAGATGGAGACTGACATCCTGGCACACACTTGAGAAACATGAAAAGAAAAAAGAAATTGAAGCCCACACACACAGAGAGGCGCAGACTTCTACAGGGCAGGTCTGGATGGTAGTACCCAGCCACAGACAGCTCACCTCCTCAGAGAATTGGAGCTGAGATCTTAGTCTGGTTTTTTCTGCAACATGCCTGTACGAGAGGGCATTTATTATGCGGCAACCAGAGCCTGGCAGCAGGACGGCAGTTTCATCTGATTCTCAATATCGTTCTACAGCTGGGTGTGAAATGAGACTCTAAGTGTTAGACAGGGATGGAACATTTTGGGTGGGGGAAGGAAAGAAAAAAAAAAAAAAGGAGCAGACAGAGAGTAAATGAGTGAGAGATAAGCTGCGGCACGGTGGAAATACAGGTGCAAATGTGCAGTTGGGGGACAGCCTGAGTCTCAGTGAAATGGAAAATGTGTGTGGTTCGACTGTAGGGTCGTTTTAGCTTGGTCCAGGCATTTGGCCACGGGGAACAGGTTAGGATTAGGATTAGGATTAAGATACTGATGGTGATGATAAGAGTCTGGTTAGCTTTGTGAGTAGCCATTTTTCTTAAGACACTCAACTGTTAGACGTTGTGAGAGCTGCAAGGGAAGGTGTTATAACAAAGAAAGGTCCCCTGAAAGACAACAAAACAAAACTGTGTGTATGTGTGTGTGTGTGTGCAATTGTGTGGAAAAAATAGGTACAAGTGATCCTTGGTTGGGACGACTTATCTGCTTCCAAAGAGGCCCCAAATAAATTCGGTTAAGCGATGTGAAAATCCCACAGCTGTTTGAGGGAGCATTTGCAGCCGTATGAGAGACACCCAGCTGAGCGTCACAGATTGTCCTGCCACCTCAAAGAGAACACATCAGACGACGAGCGGAGCGGCAGGAAGGGGCAGGAAGACTTTAAAACATTTTATTTCTGAGAAGTTAGATTTTGAAATTCCCTGTTTTCTCTGCAATAAAAAAAACATTACAAGCAAAGCATATAAAAGAATATGAGTTTCCACTGAAGTTATGATTATAGCTTTTTCTATTGCTCCCTTTGGAGAGCATGGCCCTCAGCAAGGTGACAAGGAGGCAGCACACACAGCAGTGGGAGCTGGAGCTTTATAATTGTACTGTCACAATAAAACTGATGCAGAGCCTGCAGATTCCACCTCGTGGCGTCGCCTCACAAGTCACATGAAGCGACAGGGGGTAAAGCAGCTTATTCAAAAAAAATGAAGGGAAAAAAGCAGTTTAATTTCACCAATCCGTGCATGCAAAACATATTGTAAGTCAACAGTAATCACGCAGTAAATCAGCGTAGTGTATCCACTCTTCACTGCGTGCTTCTGAAGGCTTCTGCCAACTCGTCGTCACGCATGTTGCGGCACACGATTCCCATCGTCTGATAGTAATATCTGAACAAATGTTCTCAGGCAGCTCCTAGTGGAAAAAAAACAACCCAGCAGTAATTAGCTGGAACACCCTGGGTGTGTTCCTCAGAGGGTCATACTTTGGAAACTGAAAGCATCCTTGCCAGCCTCTCTGACGCTCTTTTTCCACATTATTTTGTAAATATTCTGAGCATGTTTTTCTTCTTCTTCTCCTTCCTACCAGAGCAATGCTGAGGATTCAAACTCTGACTAGTGCAAGCATATGCAGCCACGTTTTGATCATGATTGCAAAATACAGCCACCACTTTGTGGCATTTACAGCCTATAATTGCAGTCAGTATTTCTGAAGGTAGGAGGTTCCACGCAGATTTGATGGAGGCAGTAAAGACTGTAATGATTGTGAGAAAGGAATCGAATGCAGCAATCTTACCAACATCATAAAAGCACACAAGGTACTCCTCAAAATGAATATCTCTCATTCCAGAGGCTTTGTAACCTCTTTATTCCTGCACTCGCTGTGTAGACTGACATTTACAGAGCAGAAAATTTTTTTTCGCTCTGCAGCGAGTCCAGCGATATCAGGGCTCGGTTTGATTCTTAAGCGTATAATCTTCTCAGACAGAATCATTTCCCAGTTCTGCCTTTACGGGAAGAAGATGTAGATGAAATGTGAACATTTAAGTGTGGCCCATCAAAGTATGTCTTAATGGACCTAATTATCAAAGCGAAGAAAAGCATTTACTTTTCTATCCAATTATGTAAAAGAGATAGTTATCCCTACATCACAATGTCATAAAAATTGCTTGCAAATAGTTGCTTACAGAAGAACATCCGTACATTAATGTAGCTGTAATACACAGAATGGACTTCATGGTCAGTGCTCATATGGAGCTGGAGGGAGACGCTGAAGAAGCCAAGAGTCTTCTGGAAGCAGAGTAACAGCTTTACAAAATAAAATAGTAGCATTCCTCACTATAACTATGGTTGATTCATGCAGGTTTTTTTGCCTCTAAAGTAAAAGAATGTGCTCGTACAAAGCACGAGTACACATTACCTGAAATTATGGCGGCACAAAAGTGGCATTTTCGCTCAATGCCAAATCCTAAGTATTAAAGTAGAATACTTGTCAGTGCCGATGTCAATGCACACTTTCATCATAATTTAAAATCTATGCACCACACTGAGCAGACTCGAATCTAAAAATTTACATTTGCTATCTCCAAGGACTGAAATATTATCTTTTTTGTGCGAACTGTCTACTCACGTAATTCCCTGCTCGAACTAGGGGCCTTGTAAAAAATTAGATAATACATTTCAACACATTTTGGGTTCTTTATATTTTGGAAAAAAAGAAAAGGTGCAGACTTCACTTAACAGCAGCTGATTCATCTTTGTTTTTACTCAAATGGGGTGTCCCATCTTTAATAGTTTATCTGAAAGGCACGATGCTTCGTGTGTGTTAATGGGGAATAATAAAGTTTAGTGAAGCTTGAGAAGCTAATTATCAACAGTGTGGCTAAAAGCGAGTCGGGGCAGCATACTAAACAGACCGGCGAGAAGGACAGAGAGACAGCGCGTCTATTTTTGCCGGATAACTTTTCTTTCCATCGCTATATTTTCAGAAGTTAGGAATTCTGGGGTCTTTACCTTCACCATCTATTTCCACGTGGGTCCATTTCCCTCTTCATCACATGCCATTAAGCGTGGACGCGGAAGAAAAAGAAGTAGAAAAAGAAGCTGCAACCCAACATCATTTACATCCAGGCAGCTCTGATAGATCTCAACAAAAGACAAAACAACAAATTCAAAGGGAGCACTGGGCTCTTGAGACCAGATCTAATATATTACTTATTGTGTATAATTCCAATAGCCATCCATCTCCAGTTAGTCATTCTGCTTGCATCAGGCCTTTGCCATTCATTATCATATCAGTTAACGTGATTTAATGCAAATGGCTCCACCCAGAAGCAGCGCCTGCATATCCATTACTGACAGAGAGTTGTGCATGACAAGAGTTATTATGGTAACGCTGCTGAATTAAATTGCACCTGAGATGAAGTATGTGAACGTGGATGGCAGCGAAGGATTGCGCTTTAAGTGGGAACACAAGGAATAGAGATAAAATATTTTATCCCTACTCCTTTATCCTCTAAAGGATCCCCTTGGCACTTCATGAGTCTCTCAACATATGCAGACTCCAGAGAATCCTACATTTCTAATCAATGTTATTCCAGCAAATCGTGATGAAATAACCTACACTCAGAAGCTCTCGTGGTAACTGAATTGCCACCCACAGTCCGCAGCGAAAATACACTCAAATCATTACCTCTCGCAGCAGAGGATCAATGGATTCATACACATTCAGCCATTAGCTCCCTGTTTTCTACACGGCCATTAGGAGAAAGACACTTACAGCAGTTTGAGACCTAAGTGACACTTACATCTGAAACTCAGAGATAAATATCTGAATATCTAACGGGGATTTTAATTTCAGTACAGCTCTTTCTTTAAAATCTATCAATCATGAGATGCTTTAAAGTTGTGGAATTCAAACGTAAAGGGCGCATGGTTTCACGAACTCCTTTGAGAGAGAAATTGTGTAGCAGAAGCGGCTTTGCAAATCCTTCCAGGTGCAACAGGTTTGCCCAGTGGGCGCTCTGAAGCGTGAGCTCGGGTCCTTGCATTTATAAGCAGATGTTGGCTGCGCTGCAATCCCACGGGAGATCACTACAACCTTTTTTTATTTATTTATTTATTTTTTTTCATCTTTGAAGAGCAGCCAACCTAACAGTGAAAATCAAGCATATGTAGGAGAATAATGGCATTCAAACAGCAAGTCAGCAAGTCAGCGATGATAAGTGCAACAGTCTTATCTCCCAGCAAAATTAGTTTAGTGGTATGAGGGCCTGTTTCTGTCAAGAATTTTAATAAACTCAAGAGGACTCGAGATTTTCCATTAAACGGCAGCTGCACTTTGACACAGATTACAGTAGCAATATCATTTCTGAAGTATTATTTTCTCGAAAAGGTCAGTGTATTGTTAACCCAGTCTGCTAATAAAACTGCCATGTACAACAGAGATGTGATCAGTGCTATCTATATTAATGAACATTAAGCTATACATGCTAAAAGGAAAAGAAACGTGATATAATACATATAATTTGCGTTTCATTTATTTACAGACACTGAGCCCAAGATGTTTCATGCTTTTCTCATCAACTCCATTTCTGCATTACGTTCCAAAAAAGACAAAAAAAAATTTAAAAAAATGCTGGTACGTGGGGCAACTTAGTGTAAGGAGGTGTAAAAGAGAAATAATGATGCTATTTCAAACAAATGATATTTTTGGACAATTGTGATGATGAGTTGGTACACAAGCAGCATCCACGAATGGCTAGGAAGCAAAGATGGCCAAAGGAGAGAAAATCCTCAAAATGTTCAAACGTAATGTTCCCCAAAGAACTATTGTAATGTATATATGTATATATATACACACACACACACACACACATATGTATATATATGTTACTTTCCTTTCATCCTGATCAAATCCATCCATCCTGATTTAAGATGTTGGTAAATATCAGGCCTGACAAAGACTAACGTTGCTTTTATTCTCTGCAGAAAGACAGATCAGTACATCAGTCCATGCAAAGGTAATGATCTAGATTCATTGAAGCGGAGTGAGAGGTTGAACATAAAAATAAGAAAGAAAATATCTTATGAGAAAAAAAAGAAAATAATCAAAGTAAAAATCTGCAAATGTGTCACTGTGGCATCTATGCATGCACAAAAATAACAGATGACTCTCGTCATTAAAATCCATGAACGGATTGCCAGCTGTGTGAGTGAAGAGCAGTGAAGAGCTTTTAATTATCTAGACATTTTCTCATCATTTATGTGCGCTAAGAAAGCTAAATACAGGTCCACGGACATATGCAATTTAAAGAACTACTTCAAAAGTGTCTGTGCTGTAGTGAAATGACTCTGTGGGAACTGCGTGGAAATCTGTCGAGGCTTACAAGGAGAACAGAGAGAAATAATGGGCACAGGGGACTAGAGGAGTGCACAGATACACAAACTATCCACAGTCGGCACACACACAAAGCTTTTTCCAATCTCCAGATCACCAAAGAGAGACTGTATGATTAGCTAAAAGGAGGAGAAGAAAGAAAGCTTCAAATATTTAGATGAACATGTTCAAAGCCAGCGGGCGTGAGTAAAAATGTCTTTCAAGTTAATTCCAATGTTCACTTGTGAGTCACAAAGATGCTGTAACATTGTAAATCTTTTGAAGATAAGAAAGTAACAGAGCCTAAGTTTGATTAACCAATATAAGATTCTGGTTTACAAATGTCCTGCTGATGTGAGTTCTGAACTCTCTTTTCACATTAATACTATTTTGTTATGGATAAACATTGAAATTCTGGCTTGATCTCCACTCAGTGGCTCACTGGTTCTGCTCTTTTATTATTTTGTCCTCTGTTTGCTTGAGCAAATATGTGAGAGGAATTTGATTTTCAGGTTTTTGTTTTGCACCGGCTGTCTTGGTTGTCCATGTCGCCTTCCTGTTGGAATCCCAGCTGCCTTTGCATCGTCTGCATGCTCTGCAGATACTCTGCAGATACTCTGGCTTCCTCCCACAGCTCAAAGACGTGTATGTTAGATTAATTAGGGGCTCGAAACTGGTCATATTTGTGAGTGCAAGTGTACATTTTTGTCCGCCTCTGTGCGGCCCTGCGAGGGGCTGACAACGTGTCCGGGGCGTAACCCCGCCTCTCGTTGCGATGACCGGAATAACCCGCAACTCTGAAAAGGACAGAAAATGAGGCAGCTGGATTCTCGTGAGATCGTAGTCAACTTTGTTTTTGCCAAGCTCCAAACTGTGTTTGTGCCCAATTCACATGAAAGTCTTCACCTTAATTCGAGAGTTTTTATTCAAAACAGAAGAGCAAAGAGGGGAGTTGAGTGTTTTTCTCGACTAAAGAGGATATTTTCATTCTCCTCCAACCAGCCCTGCTGGCACAAAACATCTTTGATTTTTTCTTTGATTGCAATAGATGGACATGGACGGTTTTCTTACGCCATCATCTACCAAGCACGTATGTTTTGAAAATCCTGCCCTTTTCTAAACAGATTTTGAGATGGATTAGCCAGATGGTCCCAATGAACAAACCTTCTGGTGTATCGGATTACTTTTTTATAGGGATGGGGCACAGCACTTTTATGACGAGTCAAAGGTTCGTCAGCTATGGAGTGCTGAAGAGACCACGACCTTAACATATGCTTACGGTAAGGCCGTTTAATATGGCATTACATAATGTTTTTAGCCAATGTCTCAACAATTTATGCATTGAAACTGATGGAAATTGCTCAAACTGAGTAAAATATTACAACTGGTATTGTGTTGTAAAACTTCTCCAAAATAGAAAATAGGAGTATGTAATGAGAACTGCCATGCTGATGTTAAAACCACAAAGTTTTGCTCCTAATAGTCACTGCCTTACTCAACTACTACCAGTAATATATACACACAAACTGCCACCTTTCTACTTGATATTTTGTGTGAACACAACCCAGATTTCAAAGAAGCTCCACTTATCGCTCCCCTGAATTGAGCTGCTATGCTTCTGGTGACCAAACTACTTCACCTCACCTGAGTTCAGGTGGTTCGCATTGGCTACGATCCCAACTGGGCTCCCTGAGCATCAATTATGTTGTTAAACCTGCAACCTCACACATAAAAGCCCTTTAGCTCTTCCTCTAAAGCGACACTAATTAGACAGACGCTACAGCCAAAGGGGGCTGCATTACCATACCTATCACTTGGGAGTCTATGTGTGGGCGAACGAAAGACAGGGAATATAAATAAATAAATAAATGTGGACACAGAGTACACATCACCTCAACTGCAGCTTTCAAAGACATGCAGGCAACATGTCTGCCATTCTGAAATGTGTCCCCATCATTCACATTAATGATTCCTCCTGACTGTCTTTCACGAGAGCTGATGCTCCCTTCCCTGAATAACGTTCCCGATGAATTTGTCATGTTTTTAAAGCTTCTGGGTGGCGACAGGCATTTTTGAGATGTTTCACAGGGAAAGTAGCCTTTCAGACACCAGTGATCAATAAACATGATCTTCTTTGCCTCGAGGTAATATGCAGTCATGCACATTAATCCCAGTCAGCTGTGTCCTCAGAAAGTTTTCATTCCCACCACATCCAGCTGACGTCACTGTTTAGTTCCGTAGGTGTGTTAATTAATGTAATGAGCTGGTGGAGCGATCAAAACTCTGCACTATAGAACTGCGTAACTGGACACAACTGTAATCCAAGACCGATGACAGGCGTCTGCAGGCAGATGTGTTAAAAAGTTTCTACGCTCTTGACGACCTAAAGATGAATTGCTATTCCTGTGAAACAATTGACCACTTATTTCCCATCTCTAACTTCATCATCACAGCTTTAGCCTTTCCGCCAAGGTTTTTTTTTTTTCCCTCTTCTTCTTTGTTTTGTTCCTGCTAAATAAGATGAGATGCGTTGGCCTTTTCAGGAGTTGTTTTGAGTTGAGTTTGACTCAAACGTCACTTGAATACTGACCTGCCCTTTCCGATCCTTAGTCATTTTGTTCTCAAAAGCATGAAAGAGCGTTTAAAAAATAAATAAATGAATACTTCAAACGTTATATAGAAACTGCTCTCCAGACATGTGAAAAGGACTGAACCATTGATCGTGTTACTTACTTGCACATTTACAGAGCTGCAGTTTGGCGAAAGGAGTCGTCTCACATGGGAAATCTAACAACAGATTTACAAGAATCTTAAAAAGGAAATCACATGTTTTGGTTGTTAAAACATGAGGCAACAGCAAAACTTTCCTCAAAATGATGCTCTCTGAGCTGGACCAATAACACTATAACCTGTGGAAAAACACACACACACACACACGTGCAGGGACCATCAATTAGGAACGATTTAGGAATTCTTTTTCAAATAGATTGCATTCATCCACAAAAAGTCTCTGTCTCGTGACGTAGACCATTTTATTTGATACTGAAGCTGAAATATGAAAACCTGGAATAACATGGTGCAGTATGTCAAGTGTGCAGCTATAAATATATATAATGTTAAGTATACACAAACAATACCTGTGTCAGCATTTTTATCTAAATCTCCATACATTTTACTCTAAAGTCCTTTGTCTTCTTGACAACAACAAAAAAAAAAAAAAGAGAAAAGACTCCAATAACTCCAGTCCCACAGGAGGCATATTTGTCTCCTCACTCTGCGTCATCCCTTCAACGCATAAATTAATGTCAGGTCACTGTCAATGACACACACTAAGTCTCAGAAGGTGGATGAGGTGAAGCTGGGGTGAGAGGTGACAAATGGGAGAGGTAAGAATTTAACTGTCCATCAGGACAGAGACTATATGTGTTTATATGAATTAGCTCATTAAAACTGACCTGGCTCTGACCCTGTGACAACGAATAAACCCATGCTTTATGTGAGCCTTAACCTTCCTGAAGTTCAAGGTCCCATCCTGCCATGCAGTCTGCCAACAACGCTGATGGAATTCTGCAAGAACTAGCTGTGCAAACACAAATAAGCACCGGGGGTGACTGCCCTAACTGCGCAAGAGAGCTGGATTGTAAGCAGCTGCTGGACCCTCAGAGAATGAATGCTCCTGGACAGAAGACACTGACAAAAAAAAAAAAAAACCCTGGGAAAGTGAAGAATTTGCAACATAAGCAAAAGACCCAACACATCCATAATACTGCAGCTGCTGAGATGGAGAGAAGTCAACAAGCACGTGCTTCCCACCTTTAAACCCTCAAAATGGTTTACTTTGAAGATGCAGCAATCATGGACAGTTCCACTCAGTAGTCACTTTGCAAAGAAGAACTTTAAATATTTACTTTCATTCCTCTTTGCTTCCACTGTTCGATAAAAAGAAAACACATCTATAATTTCAACCGGATTGCAATTACTACGCCCCATTACATTGCAGCTGACACGAGGCGGCCACCCCTTCTAATGCATGCACCGTCGTTCTGAGGAGGCTGCAGGTCTATTAAAAACTAAAAATCATCACAAGGATCTACATTTTTTAACCCATTTTCAGGAATGTTTTGTAAAAAACGCCAACAGATATTTACTGTACAGAGAATTTGGTTAAAATAAAATACAGTCAGATTTTGTTACATGTGACCATGCAATTATTTATCAGCTTCAGTGTATATTAGGTATTTATGAAATATCCATTAATTCATTTCTATTCATTAATTTAAATAGCCATTCATTTGTTCATATATTCATGTACTCATGTATTCATTCATTGAATATCATAAAAGCTGTTTTTGAGAACATGTAGCAGTACTGAAGCTCTGAGTGACTCGTGACAACTGGGAAGAGAGGCGAACTCAAAAAAAAAAAAAAGAAGAAGAAGTTGTAGCTCTAATGTTCAGAACGCGAGCAACAATACCCATCACTTCAACCAGAGAGTAATCTTCACATCAGGGTTGCAACAATTTGTTGACATAATCATTTATGTCAATGATGAGGCAGACTTTTCAGTGTTGGCACATCGAATGTCAGAGGTCAGGGGTCAGGTTTCAGTGAAGTCACATCATCACAGCATCACAGTACTAAACACTATCAAGTAACTGGAATAGTACTTTTGATTTACTGGAGATTGACGTCGCTTCCCCAACTGAGTGGTGGAAAACAAAATGTGTCACATTCACAGTGTTAGACGTGTACTCGGTTAATTTGTGATATTGTAGTTTGAATGCACTGGTGGTGATAATTAACAACACATGGATTCAGAGGCAACAAAGAAGTTTCCACTTCCTGATTTGCTCATGGCTGGTTAACAGCTCTGTGGTTAAATGCATTTGTTTTCTGTGTGTAATGTTATGAATGTGTTAATAGTGCACTACCATGACAAAGGCTCCAGTTATTGTTAATCTTATTAGATAACACCTGAAAACACAGAAAAGCATGCCATGTCGCTTCAATAGCCATCTTTTGTAAATTAAATTCAAATATGTTCAGTGTGTGAGGAGGCTGGGGACAGCTTGAATTTCTGCTTCTGCTTGCAGGGACTTAAATGATTGAGACACATCCTGCATATTTAGCACTTATAAAGTGGAAAAATCCCACACACATAAACACCACCCATCCATCCATCCATTATCTATACCTGCTATTTCCTGAGCAGGGTCACGGGGGTCTGCTGGAGCCTTTCCCAGCTCTCTCCGGGCGAAAGGCAGGGGTACAGCCTGGACAGGTCACCAGTTCATCACAGCACAAACACCAGTATCATTTAATAATGCTGATAATGAAAATATGTTTGTCCAGTGCAGAAAGAATGTCGAGCAATGCTGAAAAATGGACCGACTCCCATCCAGAAGAGCACGCTTGGCGCAGCTGGGTACAAGACGACGAGCTCCCGTTGCTGATGCAGCATCTCTTGGTATCAGAAATACAGATTTGATTGATACAAGGAGGCGCTGGCATTGTAAGGCCTGGGCATCCAGTAGCCCCGAATCAGGCAATCTCTTCTGGTTGCTCTGTGGTTTCTCTGTGTTCTATATAAGTAGCATAATTGGTGTGGCCATGGCCGTATAGATTTTTTTTTCCCATTAAGGCCAACCTTATATACTACAGGGTAATAGATATTGCGGCAGAGCCACAGCTTTCAATGCTAATGATTTTGCTTTTTCAAAACACAAGGTACGCTTGACATGCAAACACGTACTTCACTACAAGGTCATCATCCTGCACGTTTGGCTCGTTCATTAACACAGCAGGAGAACTGAAGATTATCAATATCAAACAGACTGCTTCAATCCAGCTCCAAATGAAGCAGGGTGTGATAAAAATGTGCCATTCTTATTAAGATCTCACTGCAGTCTATCTTCTTTTCTTTTCAACACTATTTTCTCTTTCATGGGAGCGGTAGTCTCTAATTTCTCCTGGGAGCCACAAGCTGCTGCTATCTCAGCTGTGTTTACTAATCTTCCCTCGACACCAATTTCTCAGCCCCACAAAGTTAATACCGGTCCAATATAAATAGCCTTATCTCATAAACTCTTGTTATCCCCCCCACCTCAGTTTCCTGACGTGATACATGGTTAGAAGTCAACACATGGGGGATTAAGTTAAAAAGAAGTAGGAAAAGACAAAAACTTCCTGAGCCTGAATCAACAGCAAGTTTTCCATCTTAATTAACAGTGAAAATGTTGGCTTCTGCAGAATACGGAAATACTGCTGTAGCCGCACAGTTGCAACAATGAGCTTAATAATATGATAACTCCACTGCCTCTGGTGCGAGGCTAAAGGATGCATGATTATTAAATGTATTTTATTTTTTCTGTCTGCTGCTACTCACAGCTGACCAATCAATGGCTGAAGCTCAGGACCTTGTCATGTGTAGATTATGGTACCTGCCTCATTCCACCTGTGCTCATCCTGGATTGTTGTAAAGGCCATGACAGCAAGTTTTAATTAAACCCAAAGGGAAAAGTATTAATTATCTCATCGCCTGCCGTGAACGAGCTGGTGGGTGCAGGCGGATTCTCACTTGAATGCTGATGATGTGGTGGTGAATTGGTGGTTTTGAATTAAATGTGGGATTTATTGAGCTCAGGATTATATTTGGATAACCACCTGCAGACAAAAATGGATGTTTGCGCGGTAAATCAAAGTCCCAAGGAGCCAGCTTTAACGGAGAAGTACCATTTACCCCTGCAGTATGGTTTTGATGATTGTCAAAGACTACTTGAGCTGATAGCTTCAAAACAGGCAGAATGTTCCCCTGAGCCCTGTATTTAACTCTAGTTAGATTACATCCTTCTTGTCATCTTTCCATCTGTTCCTCTAAGCTTATTGATCATATTATCAACCATACTCACTGTCTCCTCTGCCATCAAATCATGTCCATCCTCTTCTAAACGTTTGTAGAATTGATGTCCCTACTGAGAATACATGTTCCTGTAGCTCTTTCTCAACAAAAAAAAAAAACACTTAAATGCACCTTTTTTTTTTTTAATTTTCATTACCATATGATAAACTGATTGATTGGCTACACCCGAGAGATGACCATCCCCTCATCATATTGCAAGTTTTCAGTAAAAGCACTTAGGCTGAAAGCCCACTGCAGCTACTGGCATTTCTGCTGTCTTATCTTTTTATATCAGATCCCTGTAGGTATTTGTTAATGCAGAGGAAGAGAATTGCCTTATAAACTGTGCATGTCATACATCTCTAGAAACTACCATCAGAGAGGATGAGTGCAGGACAATGCTGGTTTGCATTAGCCATGTGAAAACTGTTAAACAGTCATCTTGGGGTTAGTAGGATGCAGGTGAAGAAGACGGTTTGTACACAGTCTCAGCTTTTCTGTACCCTGAAATAAATGTTTCTCACACTTTTTTTTGAAGTTTCGAAAGAAAAGGAATATCACCACCACTGCTGTCTTGCCTCAAAAAAGAAAACAAAAAGACAAAAAAGGCTTCTTGTCCTATGCCACTTGAACTCTTGTTTGCTGCGTTTCAGCTGCAGATAAGCCACATTATCCATAATCAATGCTCACTAGCTGGCAAATGGACTAGAGAGCACAGGGGAGCAGACGAACTGAATAGTACTCACCCTTTAGGAGGTCAGAGCTGGCAGAAGGTGAACCGTATGTCCGAAACAACAGCCAATCAAAGTCATCCTCCTCCCCTTGGGTGAAGTCACACAGGTTAGGATCTGAATCCTCTTCAAACGTGCAGCCAGCAGCTACGGGAAGGCAAAATGTTTTGATTAAATTTAACACAAAGGCTGACACAAAAGGGTGAAGAAGAGCACGTAACATACAATTTTACTTGACAAATAAATGCATCAGGTATTTAATTTCTGCTCATATTCAACAGCTCAGTTCCACGAGTAGCTGAATTCTACAGGAAGACTACAATTACACTAAAGTCTTCCTGTCATGCAAAAGTGCAAAAGTACAAAAGAAAAACAGTAAATAGTGTAATTTGTTTGTTCGTTCTTTTATTGTTTCATGCCACCATCACTAGTACTCTATGCAACCAATTAATATGATTAATTCAGTTCAGTTCCATTCAGCAGACCCATCTGAGTGTTTCTGCTTGACAAAACTCTGATTTGAACTAAAAGTTTGAGGTGCACAAACAAAAGACAAATAGTGAGTTGACGGTCCTCTGCTGCTGACCACCCTCTCAGGCAAGGCACCCTTCAGTCCCACCAACCGTGGTCTTTTTATGAGGGTGTCAGAGGAATGCGCACTTTGTTTGCTGGAGTTTGTCATATTACGGTGCAAGCTCGATCATGTTAAAAGCCCGGGAGGAATCAAAGAACACAATCCTCACAGCGCTATCGGCTACCTGAGTGGGACTGTTGAAGGAGGTAGATGCCGGCATCCTCAACTCCAACCCCATGACAGTAAACAAACTGCAGTTGGTCCTGCCAGACTGTCATTTCCTCATTTAGGTGAGCCAATAATGGTTACTTCAAGACCTTCATAATGTTAGATGCTGAGGCAACTGTTGTAAGGTCATTGTGAACAGATGGAGTTTGAGGTCCTGCAACAAAGGAGGTCTCCCACATTGATTGTTTTGTTGTGAAGCATTTGATTGATTTGGAGTCAAGAGTCAAGTCTTCCTGCCCGATTTAATGTGCACTTGAACCAGTCAGGCAACCATAACTATCAGCTGTGATGAAATGTGCTCTAAAAGCCACACTGACCACCCGGCTACACCTTCAGACCAGACAACCTCTGTTAGGCGTTTGTGTGAATGTTGACCACAGCTCTGATGTGGCTCAGCACTGGTATGACGATGACCAGCAGGGCGAAATGAACTCCAGTGCTATTGATAAACATGCTTGCCTTGAGGTAACAACTGATGGCAACTTGTGGTTCTGTGAGTCTCCACTTGTGGGAAGGAAAATGCTTTGATGACAATGCAAAATAATCTGCGATCAGTTTCCATGAGGTGGTCAAACAATCATCTTGAAATGATGAAAAGCAGAGAAACTGCACAAATTCCCTGCAAAACTAAACAGTCAGCCTGGTTTGAGTGGTCAGACGTGACTCAGTGGGTCAATACTGCATGTTGTTTACGGTCTGTTCGAAAACGGCAACAAATGAAACTTGTCCACATGCACCCAATTTCTGTCAGATAAATAACAGATCAAGCAACTGGCTTTAATTACCACAGCCTCGCACCAAAGAAAACAAGGACTGACAGAAAGCAATAATTGCCCCTCCATGAGGACAATTACAACCCACAAGAATACATATCGTAGCGGCCAATCACAAAGCCATACACAAATAGCAGTAACAACTGGAGAGAACAGGGCACTCTGGGGGAAAATGGTGATTATCATAATACCTCAAAACCTGCTATCTGTTGCACCAAAAAGCAACATTTCTTTTTTTTGGAATGATATTGAATTGCTCTGGCTTTAATGGCCCTTTCGTCCAGATGAATGTGCTCGGGTCATTTTTCTCTGCATCTGTTGCCATATTTCACATTAGTCCATCAGTGTGAGAATTACAGCGTAGTAGTGGGCAGTTTGAACGACTCAGTCATAGGACCCGAGCCGGTGTCAGTAATAATTAGAGCAGGACAGCATGAGACGCGGCATACTAATTACGGGAATAATCACAAGCAGGTAGTGAAGGTGACCCCAGTGGTCTGCGGCTTTACAGCTGCTCGTTCTTTTCACCGAACTGCCATTAAACAAATGCTCTTAACATGACGGCCTGCAGACAAAAACAGCCAGCCACACTGCACTGAGACATTTTTAACTCTCAGAAGATAAGATAAGGTTAAAGTCATTTACAGTTTATTGAGAGTTCTGGGTTGGTTTGATATGTTGAAATAAACAAGCTGCTTCTAATTTTAACACTAGTAAAGCAACTTCTGAAAGAGGGTACATACTAAAACAGCTTTTTGCACTCCTCCAGTTTTCTGCCACACCTCTGATCGATCAGCTCATTACTCACTCTAGTGTGTGTATATATCTATATATCTATATCTATATCTATATATATATTTATATATATATACACACACCTCCTGTTTTCCAGAAACTCTTTTTTGTTTTTAAAGCTTTCAAACCACCCTTGGTTGGTTTCCTTACAATTGCTCTTCGACTTTTGCAAGTCACTAATTGTGCATTTTGGGATTTGTATGAACCTGTTTGGATCTTGTCTTTTTTTTGTTTCCTCCCCTTTTGCCCTTTTTCTGTGTTGTATCAGATTACAGCAGCATGTGTACTGAACTCTGTGTCATAGATTTATCTCTCTCTGCGATACCTGCTCCTTTAAATTGTCAATTTACAAATGTCACATGATAGCTACAAGTGATTTCTGGGATAACCTGAAATCTCTACTGCACACTAAGATTCATGGGAGGTTGTCTCATGTCTGACTCTGGGCTGCCTCAGTGTTAAAAAAGGATGTCCGCTTCTTATTGGGACTGCAACGATGAGTCGACATTAAGGAGGGGGGCTGGGTGGGGTGAGCTGAAAGAGTGCCTAGCCCCCAAACGAGTAAGGCTGATGCCTGTGACCGAACGAATATGGCCTACACGTGCGTGTTTGAGTAAGGTTCATGGGCACAACACCAGATTAAATAGTCCAGGGTTGCACATGCTCAGTCACGAACGCCCACTGCATTTTACTTTACTGATGGTCGATTCTTCAAATCAGTGCAATTAAGACAACAGTACTAAAGTTGTAAAGACTGATCGCTGATCGCATATTTTATTTTATAAGGTCACCCATTAAAATGAAGACAAACTGTCAAAGAGCCTTTAACAAATCTTAAATGACAGAGAAGCCAAGTCTACATGAGCATCATAAGCACATTTGCCTTAAAAATCTAATTAATCGAGATACATTATGAAAATCTAATCAAAGTCTACATTCAGTCTGTGTGGTGAGAGAATTTAGAGATGATGGATTCAGTAATGTTCCCTCCTGGAAAGTAAAATATCTAAATTACTTCCTCATGTAGGGAGAGCAATCTTATGATTCCCAATATATCTTAAAGAGAAAGATGGGATAATAATATTCAACAAAGTGCGTAGCTCCTGGATAATTCATGTTTTTGCTTTTTAAAAGTTCTTCTATGTTCAGCACTTCGAGTCCTCAATGTTGTACTCTGCTTTTCTACACAGGGATTTGCTGCGAGGACAAACGACAAGATAAATGACTGTATTAGTGCAACATGACATGATGTCTTCGTAGGGAACTCTTAACCTGCGTCAGGGTATACAAAACTATTATTTATAGTCAGATGCACTCATGCCTTTCTGTGTAGTGATTAGCCTTTATATCATAAGTTTATGAATATATGAGCTTATGACATTCCCAGCGGGTAGTATACATTTTTTTTAACCTTTTTCTTTCATTCCTGGTTTTGTCTTTCTAGCTGCATTGCTTTAAAACTGGATTTTTCAGAAGCCCACAGTTGCCCTACCAAGTTAATACCCAGTAGAGTGATACCGAGACATATTTTTTGGGGGGGACAACCAAAAGATACAAGGGAATGTTGTGCTTCTTTTGTAGTGGGCTGCATGACACTGGCAAGCAAAGGACTGAGGCACTAAAACAACCTGGGGAACTTTCCCCTCATTACCTGTTATAGTCATACACAGCATTTTAAACAAAAGCATGCAAAAGCCCAACATTGAAGAAGGGCAAAGCATCTAAAGACACACTGGCAGCCACCTGGGACAGTACTTGCACACTTTTGCTTTGAACTACCTTCTCGTACTGCCTTGGTGCAACCCAGCCAACTGATTAATACCAAAAAGACCTGTTTTGCCCTGAAAGGATACAGTTGATAAAGGAAGATGAAATGCAGTACAAACAAGCTCTCACTGTCCTTGCCTACAGCCCACCTTTAACATTATACTGGAGCATAACATATAAGCTTGGTCCACTGGGTGATAGTCACAGTCAAACCTGAGGGGAGGGAGTGTGCCTTCCTCCCTCCAGGTTTGATTTATTTCCCCATGCTGGGCTGTTACTGCACAGATCTGCTGCTGAGGGCAGAGGTTAATTGTCCCCGCACCAGGGTCTATTTCTAATAGAACAGCCAGAGATATGGGACCTGACACATCCAAACGCTGGCACTATATTATTCCCCGCTGCTTCAGTAAATGAAGCCTGCATACTCCTCTCCACAAAAGTCTCATCATCAAGTAGAAGGAGGCTGGGATCTGAGGCCAGGGCTGCCTGGGAATGTCATCTCCTCAGAACACACGGGGAGAGATCCAGCTCATCTATCACGACAAACACTCTCCCTCCTCTGCCCCCTCTGGAGGACCAGTGGGTGAGTGGAGTGTCAGTGGTCATTTTTTACCTGAATAATTACAGCATAATTTAGAGCAATCACCAATGCAAAGTCAGTCGCTGCCCAGCTTTTGTGGCTGAGGTCAAGACATGGTTTTTTTGTCCGGTCTATTGTCTAATTCTTTATAGTTACTTTGAGCGTGCAAATTAAACTGTTAGCGCTCTGCTCTCTCTCACAAAGTTAGAGAAATTAATTAAGAACAAATAAAGTAAATCTTTTACTAGCTCTTTGAAACTGCTTTTTATTCATGTTGTTAAATGTTTTTAGTACCGCAGTATAATTTTTGTCTTTTTATCTCAAACTATAAAGATTCACCGTATCTCTTAATTTTCTTTCTTTTTCTTTTTTTTTTTTGGTCATTTAAAACTGGATAGCTCTAATTTGGCTCACTTCAGTGCGGTAATGTTGAAATGCACAAACCTTATAATTAACAACAGTTTACAATTATTTTGTATCTCTTGCCAGACGTTTTGAGCATTTTTAATGCACAGCCATATCAGGCTGTGAAGCAGAGATAGAAAACAGGAGGCCATGAAAGGGTCTGATGATGATGATGATGATGGTGGTGGTGGTGATGGTTTACAGGCTACAACTCTAGATTTTTATCACGTTTTGGTTTTGTCTGTGTCTTTTTTACACTGATTTTAATGCATGCTGTGTTACACTCTCCAAAGACCAATCCGTAAATAAACCAGTACTTAACTCCCCCGGTTTTATAACACACCAAAAAAAACCTCAAATTTCCACAGTGAAAGGGATGCAATAACTCCTCTTTGATTTCATAAGGACATTTAAAAAAAAAAAAAGGTGGAAACTTGTTTACCAGACACTTCAATTTGCTGCTACATTTGTGGTGATACGTCAAAATGTTCCCGACTTTTATGCTTGCAGTTAATCATGGCTGTGAGCCTCTTTGCTCATATTAGTTGTTAGTGTCACATGTAGCTCTTCTCATTAGATTTGTCATCTCACCTGTTCTATACTTGCAAAATCATATGCCTTGCTTTGTAATTAGTGTCAGCTATGCATAGTGAATATTGTCTTTTTTCATCACCTTTTATTTTTATATATGTTAAGTATAAGGACACCAACTTATTCCTATTTGAGGTGTCACACAACTCAGCAAAAAAGAGAAAAAACAACAAGCAAAGCCACTAACACTGACATGTGTCATTTTAATTAATTTCATGTTGCAAATAGTCTTGTAGATCTTGGACGCCATTTCCCCTATAAAACATAAAAACTATGTGTGCGTGTACATCATGTATATACAGGACTGTCTCAGAAAATTAGAATATTGTCATAAAGTTCTTTATTTTCTGTAATGCAATTAAAAAACATGAAATGTCATACATTCTGGATTCATTACAAATCAACTG
>JBAMYA010000008.1:230361-244908 GCA_037176975.1 Arrhamphus sclerolepis
ACCATACCCAGGAAAAAAAGGTGCAACTCAACATCATCTGCGAGAAATGTTATGTGATGTATGGTGCACACTGATCTAAACAACAAGAGAGGGAAAATACAAATAAAGGTGCTCGGGCTGCAGGATATAAGTGCTTGTTAAGCACCAACTAATGTCATCCACTGCCTTAAATGTTAGAAGTTCTTTAATCTATTCATATCCCCAATACAGTATTGTTATGTTGATGGACAGTCAATAAAAGTACAACCACACTAATCAATGTGTTTCCTGTTGTGTTGTACATGTAAAACTTGTACAATGCAGGGCTCACCTTATATACACACCTTATATACACAAGCGATATCTCCTTTTTCACACCCTTTTGACTACCCCAGGAAGTGAAAAAAAGAGGGGATCTTAATTTACACCTATCCGGAAGATGGTAGTTACACAAACGCATGGAGACCAAGAATAGATGGAAATGTTCCGTAAAGAAAAGCCAGTACGTAAGTGCCTAATGAAGTGCAAATGGAGCAGATATTAAGGCTCTTTTTTTTCTGCTAGAACTACAGGGTTAATAGAAATACAAAGTTAAAATATAAATAATTACCAGTTTGATTTATATATATTTCAGTCTACAGACTATTCCATCAGAAGTACACTGTTTGAAGTTTATTCCTCACAGGGGACATTAAATAATTGGAATAATTTTCAGAATCAATAATATACATATTTTTCCTCATGTTGATTATTTCTCCTCTTTGAAATCTCATTAAATAACCATTTATAGTTATACTGTTTATGCTTTATTTCACTTTTTTAATTAAAGATATGTGTTATTTTATTTGAAAAATATCACTTTTGAGTTCATTATAGTTTGGCAAAAACCCTTGTCAGTGATCTCTTAGGACAATTAATAAATCAGTCTTAATGGAGGTGACTTGTTTAATTAACTGTGATGCAGATTTGAAGTCCTCCTTGAGAACACTTATTTGCCTCTCATACATAACTATATATTTAACCTCTCGTTCAGTTAGTTATTCTGATTTGAATGGTACTGTGACATCACACTGACCCAGATCAGAGTACAATTATGGGACATGTTCTTCATCTCGACCTCCACCAAACTTCACATCACAATGTATTTGCCATACTTCAGAAGTGGCTAGCAGCAAAGCTGTGTGACCTATTCATAAAGATGAACACCCCAAAGAAGAGATGGGTGGAGTCTTTCTATTTCTGTGGCATTTTGGTCAATGCAAGTTACAGACATTTCATGAAGACCTATGGAAACGGACAACTTTTGAAACAGGGCATGTCTCCTTCAAAACGTAATGAAAGTACGATAAAAATGCGACAGTATGTGCACACTTTTCGGTTCACGTAATTCAGTTTGAATACCAATGACCAGAAATGACTCTGTCAACAAACAGAGTCAAGTCCACGTCCTTCAGGGATACCTGATCACACAAATGGCCAAGTTTATGCAGTTTGAGCATGTTAAGGATTAGTGGTTAATGTGTACGTCCTTATAAAAATTATGCACATATTATTGTGTGCTGAAGGTTTTTTTTTTTTAGGAAGGTAGTGCAAGTGAAGGCGGTGCAACTCTTCAACTGACGAGGTTCGTCTAATGACTGGAAACTCACCGTCAGTCGATGGATTTAGGTGGTCTTCAGATGCTCTGTCGCCGGTGTTTGGTCCGTTAGCATCGTCGACTCCTGTGGTCACTGCGGAACATGCCTCGTCCATCTTGTGGCTGTCGGTTAGCTCCGGACTAGCTCAGTGTAGTTTTCTTCAGCCGAACAGCGCCACCGTGGTTCGGAAATAGTTTTATCTTATTGCTACACAGTCGACTGAGGCGAGGTTAAGATGCGAGACAGCAATACGTGTACTGAACGCGATTACTGTCACATATTAGCATATTTAACACAATTAATTCTCGTTTATTAATGAACAAATCAACCAGCTCTCTCACACATGCGCAGTTGGGCTATTATCAAGCAGGCTGCTGCTTCATGTTCTTTGTCTTCTTCTTGACCGTCAGCGAGTTGAGAGGTGAATGCTGCCTCCTACTGGACATGAGCATGACTACAAGGAAAGATAAAAGAAAAAGACCAACATAGCAACTCATTTGTTGGCCGAAATAATATATATATATATATATTGGCTATTTGTGTCACTGTACTTCTCTTCATTTATTTAAATGCTTAATCTAATTTCTTTCCCAACAGCATCTGTATCATCTATACACACTGTTAACTGCGAAAGGAACATTAGTATTCCATTTTGTCTTTTTTTTTTCTTCTTTTGGTGTATTATTATTTAGTCTACATGCAGATAGGTTATATCAGGGCTGGGTAATTAATCCAAAATGATGGAAAAGCAACATTCAGAACCAATAATCAATGTAATCTTGCACATGTAAATAATTTCACTTCTTTGAAATATTAATTTAATGACCATGTGTAGTTGGATCATGCTTCCTTGCTGCTCCTCTACAATATGCATTCTATTTTCCTCTAAGACCAACATGCATTATTGAGTAACTGATGCTGACACGTCTTTATTGTGAGTTTGGTTTGTACTAGTGTTTTCTTAGAAAGTTGCAGAATCGATCTCCAGCCCCGTCATGTGCCAGAGCGTCGCTGGGTACTTATAGTGCCAGTGCCAAGCCTGGATAAAAGGGGGGCATTATGTCGGGAAGGGTGGTGTAAAACCTATTCCAAATCAATATGCAGGACTCAGTGATCTTCTGGGGCCACCCCTACAAAGAGAAGTCTCTCTTCTTAAATGTTAGTGCTTCACTAGGACTGAAAAATCTACTCAGTGCACGTTTAAATAACACCCTGTATTCAGATGAAGCTAAAACATTTTAATTTCTATTAATTTCTTTAATTTTGTTATTTCACCTCACTTTCACTCTGCAAAGGTATCATAACAAAATAATTGTACTAGAGTTCACTTTGCATTTATTTGTTTTGCACGAATGTTCAGAGGTTAAGCCTGACTTCTGTATGAAAGATTGCGCCACACAACATTACAATCAAAGGCAAGTTTTATTCAGTCCAATATGTAGACATCATGGGAAGAAAAAAAAAGAAGAAAAAAAATCTTCCATGCCAAAATAGCAGGCAGAGGTAGAAGGGCAAGTGTCTGAAACAGTGGGAGATGGGTTTTTGTTCATTCTTACCACAACAAGAAAATGTGTTTATTTTACAGTAGTTATGATTTTCAGCCTCTAATTGGACCAAGAAAGCCAACCAAATGCCCATTTTTATAGATGAGATTCTACTAGGATAAATCTGTAGTTATGGAATGATATTACTGCAAAAAATAAATAAAAATAATTGAACATTCAAATTTTTATCTGACTTTATAAATGCAGGTACATTTCAATGTGAAAGAATTCTTGTAAGAGAAGTATACTGGACCAATGGGAGTAAACCATTCATGTTTGATCACCACTTTCAAATCTGTCTTGCTATAAAATTAATAATAATGATAATAATAATACTGACAAAACATCCCATAAATCCAAGTTTAGTTTATTACAAAGTTCACTACTTAATAACAGTGTCATCAATAATTGTATAATGGTGCCAAATCTTCACGTTGCCATGATTACCCGAGTATTAAAGTTTACAGTGAACTCTTGTTGTGAATGGTCCTTTACAAGATACATTTTGTTTACAGGTACTTTCTTTTACCAAGTTACCACGATGAAAGCTCCTCTAGTGGAATATCTGGATCTGGCCCTCAACCCAGAGTTTAAGTGCTTTCCAGCATTGATAACATGTATGTGAACAGCTTTTTTTCCTCGTATGTTCTGACTAATGTAACCTGTGAGCACAACAACCCCCGTCACTTCCCCAAAAGCAAAAACTTACAATTTCTTTACAGTATCTTTGAAAGAGCTGCTTTGCATTTTGGGAGTGAGGTCACACTGTTGAGCCTACCTTAAGCACAAACTAGGGCCTAGAATACCAAGACAGCAGACATGCAGACTGTACTCATAAAAGGCACACAGTATACTGTACATGAAGAAACACAGTACAAATGGTTCAAGACATATTAACAGAACTATAAAAGTACTAATATTATCTAAATCTAAATGTAATTGGCAATAAATGAAATGTAGGCTGCAGAACCTCATTAATCTGCACTCCTAGAAGTCTCTTGAGAACTTAAACGCATTTAAAAGATAATGAAACCTAGTTAACGGCACATGTTTACATTTTCCATTTCAAACACGCTGCACAGCTGCATTTAGAGCTGAAAGTCTTAAAATCAAAAGTGCAAACTAAATTCAGTTTCAGCATCATCTTCTTTATGCTTAATGCCCATCTGCTCAGATGGTAATACCACACGACCAAGTGTCAAATAAATGAGGTTCCACAGAGTAAAAATTATTAAAAACATAACTAAGTTGTGTTACTAGTGTAGAAACGTCATATTTCCCCTTGTGCATGTTGCAAGTAATGCATTTGTAGATCCAGCTCTCGAGGAAGAGAGCACCCACATATCATGCATTGGAGAAGCCGTTCTGGGGCAAAAGGCAAACGGGATCCAAGTTTGTGAGGTTCAGTCTGCGGGGCAAGTTGAGGTAGGGGTAGGGTCTGTGGCATGTGTGGCCTCTCGCTCATGACTGCCTGTGGTGTGAAAAAAATATTTGGGTGTGGAGGTCGTGGAAGTGCACCAACTGCGACAGAGTGAAGAGGGTGAGGGCCAGGCAAAGCAAGAGGAGGGAGCGGAGCAAGTGGAGGGGAGAAAAAAGGAGAAGGCGGATTTATGATTATTTGAGTGCCCGTTACCATTGGTTGCTGCTGCAGCTCCTGTCCACTGCCTGGTTTGAGCTGTCCAGAAAGCAGCGTCTGTGGACCCACAGGATTATTTTGGAAGCCCCATACTGGAGTCCCTATCCCCTGGCCAAAACGATGAGGTTCGTATTGGATGGAGATGGGAACCTTCTGTGTGGCTGGCTGCACACTGGCCCAGCTAGTTGACACCTGCTTTTGCTGCAGCTGAAAGTCTTGGTTATTTACTAATTTCTCAGTGGAGTTTATAGTCTTTGGAATCCCTGGAGGTGTCTGAATTTCCCACAAGGTGTTACCTACACCATGAGAAACAGGAGTTGAAATGGGAATAGCACTGCTTTGGTCTATCTGAGCTGAGGTGGATACACCTGCTAAGCCTGAAGCCCATGGTTTTTGTGGCTCGCAGCCGTTCCATGGCTTCTCTGGCTGAGTAACAGTCGAAGATAAAACTTGAGAACTACTCATGTCCCACACTCTCTCCTCTTTCTTGGGAGGTGTGGATGGCTCCTTCTGTGAGGACACCGGGGCACCCGACCATCTAGGCAGCTGAAGCTCTTGCCCAAGCTTATTTGGAGAGTTCTGCGAGTTTGCTATCGGAGTGGGCCTGACGCTCCACAGTGCAGCCCCGTCCGTGTACAGGGAGGGACTGGAGAACTCATGCTGCACAGAGCTCGTGGAAGCTAGCACTGTGGATGTGGGCGTGCTGCTCCAAATAACAGGCTTGTGCTGCCTGTACTGAACCAGCTCAGTCGCTGCTGATGGGCTGGATTTTTTTGGCACATTCGTCAGGTGAGAGCTGATGACAGAAGAACTCTCTTTTGTGTGTGAATCTGAGCTCTGGGGGACGGACTGAGTTAGCAGAGGGATGTCTGCCCAGCCTGGACTCCTCTGGTGGTGCTGTTGTAGCCCTTGCTGAGTCGGACTGTCAAACCGGGCCTGCTGTGGAGCTCCGGGTTGCTGCTGCTGGCCGGATGGGACGGGCATCACCTCTCCACCATCCACCTTCCACTGCACTGGTTGAGTGTGCTGCTCTGACAGCCACGGCTCTTTCTGCTGTCTGCTCTGTAAATCCATGCGGGACGGGAGGACGGAAGGTGGCGGCTGTGGTGCTCTCCTGTGCAACTCGGCATCCCTCAGCGGAGAAACTGGATACAGAGGCTGCTGATGGGTAGCCATCCCCGAGCCTCCTAAAGGTCTAGGCAAAGCCCATACTAGCTTCCCTCCCCTCCTCCCCCTGCCCCTCACCCTCGCACTCATAGGCAGAGAACTGTACTGGCTAAAGCTCTGCTTTTTACGTGCGTGGATTTTCTGGTGAACTAGCAGGCTGCTAAACCAGGAAAAACTCTTGTGACACTCGTCGCAACGATGAGGCCTCTCTCCTGTATGCGTATTCATGTGATCACGCAGCAGATATGCTAATCCAAAGCTCTTGTCACACAGGTCACACTTGTGAGGTTTGTCACCATTATGCGACAGCATATGGTGCTGCAACTGGGTTTCATCGCTGTAGCCTTTGCGGCAGTGGGTGCAGCGAAACGGCTTTTCCTGGTGCAGCTTTTGATGGGTTCTCATGTTCTGCAGGAAGGCGAAATCCTTCCCACAGTCTGGACATTTATATGGCTTTTTGCCTGTGTGGATGATAAGATGTTGCTGCAAGTAGCTACTGAATCTAAAGCCCTTGCCACACACTTTGCACTGGTAAGGCTTGTCTTTGGAATGTATGCGCATATGCAGTTCTAACACTGAGCGATGGCGGAATGTTTTTCCACATTCTGAACACTTGAACGATTTAACACTTACACCTTCACTTTTCCATTTCTCCTGAACATTATCACTGCTTACTGGAGTAAATTGCTTTTTAGGTGGCTCTGCTAGCTTTTCTAAACATTGTGCAGTTGACTTATGAACACTTAGCAGATGTATTTTTAAGCTAGATTCGTCACGATACACACTTGGACAGTGCGGGCAGGTGTGTCCTTTCTCCCAGTACTTATTCATCTCTTTTGGGGCACGAGGTGATCTGTCCAGCTTCTCATACTCAGCCTCATGAATGAGCATGTGGGCTCTCAGGTTAGCTGGGAGGCAGAAGGTCTGCGGACAGAGAGGGCAGCTGAAAGTGCGTTTTTGTTCCTCACTCTGGTTCGTGTTCTCTTTCCCTTTAACCGCCTCGTGTGCAGATGCAGGGTCCGGCTTGCTAGGCGGCTCGCTGACTGAGTTGGCCTCACGTAGCCGATGCTGGCGGCAGTGGGCCTTCATATTCTGGGCAAAGGCGAATGTTTTGCCACACTCTGGGCAGCGGAAGGGCTTCTGGCCAGTGTGGAGATACTGATGCTGATGGAGGAGGCTGCTGTACTTGAAACTCTTCCCGCAGATGTTGCACAGGTGAGAACGACTGCTGTCTATGTGCTTACGCCGGTGATCCTCCATGACGGAGTAGTGTTTGAAAACCATGCCACACTCTGGGCATTCATAGGGTTTGAGAGCAGTGTGGCATCTCTGGTGGAAGCGCAGGGCCATGCTGTTTGGGAAAGTTTGATTGCACTCTTGGCACGTAAAGATGCTTTCCTGGGAATGGGCCATCATGTGCTTGGTGATAGACACCTTAAACTGGAATTCTTGGCGGCACAGAGGGCAGTGGAAAGGCTTTTCTACTGTATTATTGCAGTTATGGTCCCTAAGCTTACCAACTGTAGAGAAGATCCTCTGACATTCTGCACACTGAAATCTACCCTCCTCATTTGCTTGCGCCTCCTTCTTTGGAGTCAGAAGCTGCTCCTCCCGCTCCCTGTGTTGGTTTCTGTGTTTAATGAGGCTGCTGCGGTGCTGGAAGGTAAGGCCGCATTCTTTACAGGTGAGGGGCGTGAGCTCATCCTCGTGTGCGTGAAAGTGGCGGTGAAGGTTGAACGTCTCACGGCGGTTGAAAGTCTTCCCACACTCTTTGCAGACCAAACAATATTGTTTCTGTCTAGCCACTGAGTCGGCGTCGTCCTCTCGGTCTGCCTCCTCATCCTCTGTGTCATCAGCATCATCAGCCAGACCCTCGGCCAGCAGCTTCTCTGAGCTTTCCTCACCTCTCTGAGGGGTTTCCTCCTTGGCGACCTTTTCTGCTTGTGCAGCGATCTTATCATCACCACGCTTGTTCTGCTTCACCTCTTCAGCCGTCTCAGAAGCTTTACTGATATCTACAAGAGGAAAGGACGTGACAGCAGTAACTTAGCAAATAGTAAACAGATTCACTCAGACAATTTGCAAGCAGACACTAGATATTCATGGCTAGCATAGACATCACTAGGTCTATTTTAGGGGGGCTTTAGCCACCCTGAAAAGTCCCCAAGTCCCCCTATGATTATAGGTGATTTATTTTATACACACACACACATATATATATATATATATATATATATATATATATATGTGTGTGTGTGTGTGTATGTATATATTAGAAAATAGTGAAGACATGCCCTTAACAGAAAACAACAGGAAAACAGGTCAAAATAAATAATAATATGCCTATAAGTCATTACTTATATAAAATCATTGTTCTGTTTAGGGGTCTGCAACCTGACCCGGGTCCAACTTATCCCATAGAATATCGTCGGGTTCGGGCTGAGTCGGACGTTGTTTTTAAATAGATAATTCTGGCTTCCGTCTGGATCAGGACCTCCGTGTATAATTGCCATTTTATTTTATTAAATTATATTGGTCCTATTGAAACACTGATTGAATCGATGCGACAAAACATGTGTGCATAGATATATTTGCAAACATCTTTCTTTGTAAACTCAGCCCCAGTACCTAATGAACTTGTTTACATTTAGTTTTTAATAAAAAATAAATAAATAAATAAATAAAGAAGATATCCCAAAGACTTCAGAGAGAAAAGGCAGGGAAGGAAAGTGAGCCAGATAACAAGTTCTGATAAATGCTCCTCAAGTAATGAATTAATTGAAGAAGTCAAATAGCACACACATTCTTATCCACACCCTTTAGGGGCTAAGCCCCCAATCTTTCAATTCTAGTGACGTCCCTGGCGGCAAGTGCTGATAGTGTATGATTTCAGCTCGGTTTTGCTTTTAGATGGACATTAGCAGAGCTGAGAGTTTTGGCTGGACTACATCCCAGGTTAGCCAGGAGGCTAAAGCTAACTGTAAAATACATCAACATACCACACTGATCTTTCTCCACCGCGGATGTTTTCATCGTTTCATCGTCGTCTTCGGCTTCTGACCAGTCGTAAGCCCGCTCCTCCCCACCAGGGGCCTCGGCCATTTTTTCAGCCGCTGTCAGGTCCTCCGGTGAAGCGCGTGTCGTTGTGTCTGCTCCAGCTCCAGACTCGACACTAACCTCAGAATGGCTGGCAACACAGCCGCCGTCGCTGCCAACATCGGCTCCGCGCTCACCGTCGGGGCTTCTGGCGGCTTTATCCCCAGCTGCTTCGCCTTTCTGGGGTGAGCCGCATCCCGACCCCACCGCTTCGGCCCGCTCCACAGATGTTTCCACCTCCTCCTCGGGGGTTGTCTGTCGTTTTGGAGACTTCGGTGGGTCTACGGCGGCCATGTTTCACCCATGCACCCCCTTGTCCAGAGCACACAAGGATCATGAGAGCCAGGAATCAGACTTCCGGTGGAAACCTTCAAAATAAAACTGTTATTCCTGCCACCAGATGTGATTCATTAATTCAAAAAAATATATTTTGAAGCTTTAAATTATACATTTCCACTGTACTTGTGTTGTGATTTTGTCGTTAAAGACAACAAACTCTTTCTTCACAACTTAATCCATTCAATGTAAACTTTTCAACTTTTCCACTTTCATTTTCATGGGTGCTTTTTCTGTGGTGCGACAAACCCACAAGTGATCTTTTTTTCTGTTTATTTGCAGTCTTTGACTGTGTTTTATTAAGTTTACTTACATTTCATGAGAACTGTGGCTATCTACAAAATATAACTTGTGCAAAACTACATAGATGATGGCCATATGCTGCTTCTTTGGAACTATTTACAAACACATCCATGATAACACATGCAGGATTATCAGTAGCCCCCACATACTCATGTATGTTTTTAAATTTCACAATAAACATTAATTAGTCTGAAATATATTGTTTTTATGCCTATAGTTTTTTTTTTAAAACGTCCTCAAAAACTTTTTTTTTCTTTTAAATATAACATTTTGTCGCAAAATGCACTCACCAAAACACAGTCTAACTTTATAGTCCAATCAAACATTGGACAAGAACGTACCATGATGAAGCCATCAAAACAGCACAAACATGGGGTGACCTGTTAGCTGAGTAGTTAGGGCACAGGCTCACTATTAGGGAGGATAAAATTGCCCCCAAAATAGTCATAAAAAAAGAAAGAATAAGCGAAAAAGCACTGGCATACATTTGCAGGTCATTACAGTAGCTACATAGTCATAACATATGGTAACAACTGCAGATTACAAGTACTTTATTACAACATAGTTAGTTCACCGGGAGAACTGAGTCAGTTCTGAAGTGGTAAGTACAATGTTGAGTTTTGCAGCTCCACTGCAAATCTTGTAGAAAGACATGCATGTCGAGCATCAGCACCTACAGGATGACATTTTTCTGAGTACTGAAATCTGAATGAGTGAAGCTGTCACTCCAAAAGATCAATCAATTTCCACTCCCTCTTTTAGCACAAGAGTATTTACACAGTTCTGAGGAACCAAGACAATTTTAAGGCCACCCAATGGTCTTATCTTATGAGTCCGTTTCATGAACCTGCTTCAGTCTTTTATGAATACAGACTGAAGTGAGAGCTGGACTACAAATCTGAAGGTTGGGGTGTAAAACCACCGATAACTATTAATTATAAGTACTGCCGGTATAAAAAGAGCATTGATTCATCTCACATTTTAAAACACCAAATATGTATGGTATGCAGTTTTTAAAATATACTCTCAGCGCCGTCTCCTGCGTCTGTGGTCAACAGCTCTCCCTCGCCGTGGCCGCTGCACACTTCCATTAGTGTCTGTGCTTGGATCAGGAGGAAACGTGTCATGTATATCTGGGGATGATGGTGCAGGTGCCACTGTTCCAGCTGGGGGATTACTTAAGTGCTGGGTGACCTGTGGTTGCTGCTGTAGTTGTGTTTGATGTTGCTGTGACTGTTGTTGCGCAATGTGTGACTGCTGTAACGTTTCAACCCGCTGTTGCTGTTGTGGTTCTACGTTTTGCAACTGCTGCTGAGCTTGCTGTGAGTGTAAGTGCTGTTGAGGTGTTTGTGACGAGTGCGTTTGTTGTACACGATGCTGCTGGGACTGTGGTTGCTGCTGGGCCTCAAGAACCCCCAAAAGCCTTTGTAAGAGGACATTGTTTTGTTGTAGACTTACTGCTAATGCCTCTTGTGAAACAACAAGGGTTCTCATGTCCTGTCTGAAAGATTCGCCGAACTCCCGGAGACTCTTTTCTACCCGATTTCCCAGCTGAATTGCAGCTTCCCCTAGCCCTCGAAGCTCATCTTCAAGCCAGGAGCTTCGTGGGGGGGCTTCAAGAGGACCCTGCTGTGTTCCAAGTGATGGCTGAGGACTGCTGGGTTGAGGGCTGCCGTTAAGGAAAGGAGCGCTGTAGAGAGGGGAAGGAGGCAGCCACCGTTCTGATGGAGGGGGTGGGCCGATTCCCAGACCGAGTCCTAATCCCAGTTTGTCCTCCATACTGTTCTCTACTGGTTCACAGTCAGGTTCTCCCATTTCTCTCTCACGCTCAGGGTTGTCCTCATCTTTTTCCAAGCCCTCTCTCTCTGACCCTTCCACTCCTACGCCTGGATAAAGAGGAAAAATAAGACAAAAAAGAAACCCATAAGATTTCAGTTGCATCTACAAAAAGAAAAAAAAGGAAGCCTGCTTCTTATACAATTCATTGCTACCTGTGTCAGAGTCAGGGAAACAAGGGAAACTTGGTTTTGGCCTAGTGCTTTGCTTCTGTCTGGCCTGCTGAAGCCGAGGGCTTGGCTGAGATGGACGTCCGAGCATTGAGGCCCCTCTGCTTGATGGGAGATAACAGCTGCGATGGCGAGCGTCTGCCAGCCTTCCTCCATTTCGCCTTTTTAAATCGTCCCAGCGCTTCTTCACCTCTCGGAGGGTACGTGGTACTCTGGACACAGCATTGACCCTCTCCAGGATTCCTGCCCAGATGCGCTCCCTTTCGCGCCGCCGAAGTCTGCCTGCCGGGCCGAAGAGTTCCCCCTCACAGCGAGTGACTTCTGACACCAACACTTCCAGCTCTGCTCCACTGAAACGACTCTTTCTTTTTCCCGCTCCGCCAGCAGCCAGTGCAGCTGACATAGCTCTGTCTGTGGAGGCAAAGGAGCGAAGAAATGTGGCAGTCAATTATTTATACTAAGTAGCTACACACAAAAACAGATTTATTCCTATTGAAACTGTTTTTTTTTCCTTCTTTTTTTAAATAAACCATTCTGTAACTGTATTTGCTTTCCACAATATTTTGATTAGTATCCACATGCTTTTCAGAAGTTTACAAAAATGTAAGAAAATAGAGAATCTTACTTTGTTCGATAGACAAGAGGTCGTCCGAGGACATGCCAGGTGCCATGATGTTGGGATGCACCACTACCACATTGAAGGGGAGTCCTCCAGGTAACGTGCTGCTCTGTTCACAACTGCCGTCAGAGTCGTCATCCTCCCTGGGGAAGCCGTTCTCTGAGGCTCCTCCTCCAAAGGGTCCCTCGGGAGACTCCACTTTGATGTGCATGGGAGGTGATTGCTCGTACAGCAGCCCCCCCTCCTCGTAGTACTCAGTCATGGATCAGACCTGATTCACAACAGAACTGACTGGCGGGCCAATTCTGATACTGAGAGCCTCTGCCCCATTAACATAAGCTCAAAGTATCCCACTAAGACATTATAGCTCTCCAGTGAAGCACATGATCATGAGCCTGCTGTGGAAACAGCTGCCACAAGTACTGTGGAGTGATTTTATGTTTTAGGAAATGTACAGTTAATCTAACCTTAAATACTGCCTTTGAACAGTATTCATCAAGATGAATGTCATTGTCGTAGGCAACTGTGTTAATATATATACATATATTTTTTTAAGATACTTTAATGACTAGTCCCATCCACTTAAATCCATTTCTGATATGGTGAATGACACTGATCTGTCACTGAAAGACAGAGTAAAACACTGAGCTGCATCCTCCAGGCTGAGACTCGCCTCCACAGCTGAAATACAAACAGAACACAATCACAACTTACTGCAGGGCCACAGCATTATAATACACAGGCTCGCTTTTCCACGTCAGATCGACTTCTGCGTTATGTCGCATCGATGCGCATTTTTTTTTCCTGCACCACATCCGCAATGGTTGCGCATTCTGCATACATTAGGTCCTGGACGGAGCTAACTGTTAGCCAGTGGACTGCCACAGCTGCAACGGATACTTTCACCCCCAAAAACTGCTGACGGCAAAATGAGTACTCGTAGCTGGAAACGTGACCTCGTTGCGCGTCTTACCTCCAGACAAATCCACATGGGGGCAAAAAAAACGAACCAAAACCGGACCGTTGCAGCTGTTAGCTCAGCAGCCGAAACACAAACCCAAGACAGTCGCTTCGTGTTGACGTCACTTCGGGGGCGCGCTCAGGAACCAATCAGCTGTACAAGCTAAACTTTGATTTGTTTATTGATCAGTGACTCTTCTGTGAAATTACTTTGTTCACTCACAACCTTTATTTTACAAAGATACACAAGAATAAGATCTTAAATGCACCTGATTCTTTGAAAATAAGAAATATTTTACTGATATTAATCTGTTTAATCTCAAAATTCTCCCTGCAAAATAAGTGCATGCATTTCAGTACTTTGAATTTCCTAACGCATAATATTTATTTATTTATTTATTTATTTATTTTCATTTTGGTTGTGTTGGTGGTTATGCAAGTAGGTTTTGTACCTGGCATCAGTTGTTGCCAGTTGTAAACAACATAGTCTAAATGTACAAAGATCAGTTAGACCTATTTACACAAAGAAAAAATAAAAATAACACTAACATCACAGTCAGTTTCAAATGTCTCCTTTCCAACAGCAGACATGTCTGGGATGTAGCACAAATCACCTTTGGGTTCTTTTAAGTCTAGAAAATCCAAAACTTCTGATAGTTTTAAGCCGTTTAGAAAATCCAGACAAAATCTTTGACTAAGTGTTATGCTCGTGGCAATAAATTTTGCTGTGCTGATATCTACTCTTCTTGTGATCAAAAGATGCATGCAAACATACAATTATATTAATAATTATATATATAAAAATATATGTACAAAATATTTCAGCTATTTGTGTGTGTGTGTGTGTGTGTGTGTGTGTGTGGACTGAAGAATAGAAGGAAAACTTTCCTTTGTTTGAGAAAGTCAAAATTTGAAAATCACTTTTGGAAACCAAGGATTCCATACCCTCCTAAAAAAAATAAGAGATGAGGCATTCAGCTCATTGTCAGGCTGTAAAACTGCCTCTCTGATGTACAGTATGTGGGTGCATTAGTGTCTGTAGACTGGGAAGCTCGGCAGCCAAGGAAGAATAAACGCTGAAAAGTAGATTCAGGTTTTAGAGAAACATTTGCTAACAAGCAGACAATAACTGTTGCAAGAAAAGCTTTGCATCTGACTGCAGTTCAGAGATGATTTCAGAAACCAGGTATGGTGCAAACTCTGAGTGGGTTGAACTTGAAAAGAGGGAAACTCAGGATTTTCCACTTCAGATAGCAAGGAAACA
>JBAMYA010000008.1:246567-286072 GCA_037176975.1 Arrhamphus sclerolepis
CCCATGGGTGTGATGAAGAGATTCAATCTTTTTTTTTTTGTTCTTTTTTCCCCCCCTCATTATTCCTCAAAATGCATACTAGAATTGCATTTTAATCTTTTTTTTTTTCTTTGACGTACCCTTATAGGCTGTATTTTTTTCCCTCTGCTTTGATAGCAGAAAGTTACAATTGACTACACTTTCTTTTTTAATGTTTCTTAAAGCCAGATGGTGGTTTGAATAAATGTTTAGTGGCATTTTCTTTCTTCTACAAATTTATTCAACCTAGTAAGTGATTTTTATTGTTTCCAGGGGTTGTGCACCACTAGTTGAGATTAAAAATGCTGGAAAATATAAAACCTTTTGGTAATTGAAGGTTATTTGTGTGTTTAAGTGGGTGAAGGTCTACAGTGTAAAACACTTTGGAGCTGTAGGAGTACAGCTGAAAAGCCCTATTTAAGTCTAAGTCATTTACCATCTAAAAGTCAAAAAATAAATCTCAGTATCATTGTTAAACTAGCCTTTTTGAAAATATTACAATGTTAAGTCTATAGCAACCCTCCCCCAACCAGTCTTATATCATGCTAGTTTAACTTAAATAAAAATAAAGTACGTCTTAATTTTTTTTACAACTAAATAATTTTGATAATATAACAAATGATTATCTCATGAAAACATGAGACAGCCAGTTTGAAAATATACTTTAATACATCATAAATTGTATTCATAAACTCCAACAAAGCGGCTAAAAACACAAAAGGTATGCTGACCAAGCCCTACAACACATTCTCATCTCACTAAAGTTGTGATTAAAAACAACAAACGAAAGACTATTTTACAGTGCCCGCTTATCCAAACATGGCTAAACCATGCAAATACATTTTGATGATTTTCTTAATTTACATCTTCCATTTCCATTTCCCAGGGTAACAAAGTCAACCTCCGTAGGAGTCCACATGAATGTTTACTAAACTAACAAAAGACATCCACTTGAATAAAATACGTATTTTATAGACCACTATTGTCTATCTTTTAAAGCAGTTTGAAGAAAGCCAGGAAACATGATGTTCCTGTGTGACGAACCACGGTGCCATTCAGCCACAAGACTGCCGCGTGTGTGCGCTTGGTCCACAACGAAAAGGTGACATGCAAACTCTGTGTGCCGCACAAGACTACTTGTCAAGTTTTGATAGGAACAGATGAGGTTACTTGATAAATCATCTCAGCAGGCTTGTCAGATCCACTCTCAACGATGTAACAGTCATCATCATCGTCCACTCCTATTTCCCCATTGACAGAAACCCCTACTTTTCCTTTGTCCAGACTGAGAGGCACAAACTGATTTGTCTTTGTTCCGGCAGGTGAAAACCCCAGATTTGTCTGGCCTTTCATCGGAGCTGAATTTGGAGTAATCGCTGGCGTCATTTTATTGAATTTGCAATTACGTTTTCCTGCCAGGTGTCTTGCCATGAACTCTCCTGCTTTGATACATTTGTGCCTCTGAAGCAGCTGAGGGGTTTCAAAAAGAAGGTGGCAGACACGGCATCTGAACTCATGTGGTGAAGATGCCCCTGATTTGGACATCTTTTGCCACTGAGAGGGAGGGGAAGGAAGTTGCAGACTGCTTTGATTAGGTACATTAGGGTTTTGAAACTTTGATGGCAATGAGAAACCAGTTGAATTTTTGGATGCACTGGGATTCTGAGTCTTCATTTGCAATGGCACAGTGACACGAGGTCCGCGATTGTTACTGTTGTATGTCCTGATGTTCTGATTTTTCAGCGTTTGGGCGGAAGCAGTGTGAAGCACCTGCCTGCCTTTACTGGCTGCACTGGGATGTTGGTTTTCCAATTGTAGAGAGGAAATCGCCTGAGGTGGTTGGGCAATCGGATTCGGTCTTGTGGTTTCACTCGGTGGCTTGTAATTCAGAGGTTTGGCTGTGATGAGTTTGAATTTGGTCTGGTTGTTTGGGGAGTTACAAACATGGTAGCGAGGGACCACCTTTTTGCTGCAGAGCAGTAGCCCACATCCTATGCACCCAGAAATTTTATCTATGGCATGCAAATTGTGGTGAGAGACAAGAGTGGCCTTTGACATAAATCCCATCCCACATTTACCACAAGTGTATGGCTTTTTCTTTTTAAACTCGTCATCTGTTTGCATTAATACAACTGGCTGATAAATAGTCCAAAGATCCACTGTTGGTGCACCAACACCAGCAAATATCTTCTGCATGTTATTTACCAAGTGGTGAGGATTTGAAAGCGCAGGTGCTTGCGACAAAGTAGGGTTCAACTGAGGCACTTGCGGAGTCTGCACAGCCTGCACGGAAACTTGTGACTTAAGAGCAGAAGTATTGGGCATTTGCAGGACAGGCTTCACTGGCAATGAACCTGGTGATACATAGCCCACATTAGGTGCCATCTGCGCAGCCCCATTTTTCTGCAATTTCTTAAGCTTTTCCTGCTCTTCTCTGAGTCTCTCAATTCTACGCTTCTTTATCGTTTCGTGATCGAGCACTTGGTGCCCCGGTTCATGCGTACTGCTGTGCTCCTGCATGTCTTTGTACTCAGTAAACTCAGTTCCACAGGAGCAGATGAAGCTTGCGCAGGAACACATATGCTCCTCCAGACAGGCTCGACTTGGGAATATCTGCTCACAGCTGAAGCACAAGTGTTTGCTGTTCGTCTGGCCTGTGCCTGCTCCATCGCGTAGGATGTTCTGCAGCATTTGACTTCCTCTCTTCATGATGAGGCTGGGCATAGGCGTGTGTGGTCACTGCTGATGTGGAGCCCTGGAGAACACCTCTCCTATAACAAAAACATAAGAGCATGTTTAGACAATCAGAAAACAAGAGTGAACTGTAAATTAATGACTGCTGATTAACCTATTTAATCCCACAGGCAAAAATTGTTGGTAGTCATTAAAAAAAAGTAAAAATCATTTTGGCTTTGGGTAGCTAAAGCATTTTTTAAAATAAAAGAATAGGTTGTCTCCCCCAAATTGTATTGATGTCATATAACTAGTGTGAATGGTCACATGACCAGGCCTTTTTACTTCTGTGCCTCTGGAAGGATATGTCTGCCTCAAACCTGTACAAAAAGAAATAAGTAAAATACCCAAATTAACAGATATAACTGCAATATTATGCACATATATTTATTAAATGGGTCTACTGCTGACATATAATTAGAATGGTATGCGTGCATGCATCTTTTGATCACAAGAAGCTTAAATGTCAACATGGAAACAATTGTTGCTGCTAGTATAACATAGTCAAATAATCAAAGGCTTTGGATGTTTATTCTATTTTCTATACAGCTTAAAATTACCAGAGGTTTTGGATTTTCTAGACTTAAAAGAACCCCAAAGTGAGGCGTGCTACATCACAGTCCACAGCTGAAAAAGATGCACTTGAAACTGTAATGTTGGAGGTTTTTTGTTTTTTTTAAATAGGCGTAGATATGACAAACCGAAGGGTTTGTTTACATTGTAGACTATGTGGCTTCCACGTAGTTGTAGAGCATTGAACCTACATTTACACTACCAAAAACAAAAATAAATGAAAAACAATTTATAAACTATGCAATATAAACACACACACACACACACATTCTGCGTTCGGACGGTCTCGGGATTGAAATGTATGCATTTATTTTTCAGGGAAGAATTTGGTACTAAACGGGTTAAATGACAGACCGGTATCAGCCAAGAAATGATAGCAGCTACCTACTGTAATATAAACTGTAGACACGCCTATGCAGCTTTTCCTCTATATCTGGAGTTTTCTTCAACACCAATTCAGCTTCTTTCAAACGTTTACACTTCTCTATATAAAAATTATCAAACCATATCATAAATACTTCCTCAAATTAATCACAATATAACCCACATTACATAAAATGTATCCCGAACGAAGTAGTATTATAGCATATCAAATTAAATTTACGCCATAATAATAATAATGGTATATAGGAAGGGAAGCTTCTATGTATATTGTCGTTACTTTGTTTAAACGCGGGCTTGTCTCGGTGTTAGCCCATCATGCTAATGTTAGCATCGAGCAGCTCTCCGACGTTTCTGCCGTATTACCTTCACGCTCAGACGAAAATGAATCAGCACTGCGACATATCCCTTTTTTTTAAAAATACGAAAAACTGATTGTCCGCTGTCGTTTATAGGGAGACACTGACGGCTTGGCCCGCTCGCCGGTGCCTGGAACGGTCAGATAGCAGACTTAGCTTCAACCACACCAAATAACAAGAGGGAAAAAACGCCTCTTCTTCTGCCGCTCAACATCCTGGTATTCTTCATTACACTGCCACCTATCGACTAAAGGTTGTAGGACACAGTCTAAAGAATATAACGGGAGTGTTGTCTTTTAAAAAAAAATTTTTTTTTAACCCTACGATGCACCTTCAAAAAAAGCTACGTTAAAGTCTCCTCGCACATATACTACCAGTCAAACGTTTGGAAACACCTTGTCATTCATGGCTCTTCTTTATTTTATTTTGATTACTTTCTACATTGTCGATACACACTTAACACATGAAAACTGTGAAGAAAAAATATATGGAATTATGCGACAAACAAAATATTGTGAAAGAAGTCTAAATATGTTTATATTATAGATTCCTCAAAGTAGCCACCCTTTGCAGAGTGAAGGAGAACCGGCTTAGCACCTCTGGGAAATCCTTCAAGACTGTTGGAAAACCATTTCAGGTGAGCAAGAGTGTGCAAAGCAGTAATCAAAGCAAAAGGTGGCTATTTTGAATAATTTATAATATAAAACATGTTTTGAGTTATCTCACACTTTTTGATTTACTACATAATTCCATGTGTTCATTTGCCTTCAGTGAGAATCAATATAGTTTTGAAAATAAGGAAATAAAGAAAGCCAATAAATGAGGTGTCCAAACTTTTGACCACTAGGGTAAATGTGCATGTTTTAAAAAAATTATCTAAATATATATATATATATATTTATTTATTTTTTCAACACTAGCGTTGAATGTTAAGTACCAGATGACAATTTGAGGTTATAGGTTTTGGTTCATAGGATATACTGTAGGTACTCACAAGACGAACATCCTATCTGTGGGGTGTGTGAGGTACTAGGTTTCCCTGCTGTTCAACCTACAGCTCTTCTCTCCTGCTGTTTCCTCTGGCTTCATCCAATGTACAGGTATATGGGTGCTGCACCACCACACACGCAGCAGGTTTGCTGTGTGTGGATCTAGGATGGATCCCTATGGCATGTGGTGACCCCTGTGGCTGGGAGGCCTGTGGGCCTTGCCCCCTGTGGAGTGGTGGTGTGACTGGTGGCCCCCTCCCACACTGTCCTCGGCGCTGCAGGTGTGTTTGCAGCCCCACTGGCTGGTGCTCTCCCAGGATTCAGCTGTACTGTTTCAGCTCTGATATATATTGAGGAGGTTAACATCAAACATCACCACACAACCACCATCATACTACACCAATACATTGTCAAACACCACACACTACATTCACCATTTTCTGTCCTTGTCTGTCTTTTCATGCTTCACTGTTGGTATATTTTAGACTTTGACAGAACCATGGACCAGTAGTGTGTCAGGTCAGACTACCAAGAGGGCTGCAGACTACATTCACCCTCATCCATACACAAGAAAACTTAAATTTGCTGTAACATCTAATTGCATATCAATGTTTTTTTTAAAAAAAAGTCAATCTTGGCACAAAACTACCATACATTCAGGCACAAAATAAATGAATACATTCTTTCCCGCTTGAGTTAATATGTTGATATTATAAATGTCCTTTCCAATTAAGTAATCTTTATATAAAGCACATGTATTGCTATTTTGATTAGAACACTTTTCTGACTTTAGAGAACATAAAGGGCAGCAGTGTTTCATTTGCTGAAATAAAAATTTGCAATAAAAAAGTGCCCTGACATTCATCAGATCATCTACCAGATCTAAAGTGAATTATCTGTAAAGAGTCAAGAGTGCATCTTTACGTAACTCATAGCTGATAATGCAGATCTTTGGTTCTTCTAAACTTTCCTGCCATTGAATCTAAACCTCAGCGAATGTAAATTAGGCAGCTTTGTTCTTTGCATCTGTCCTGTTCAATACATACTCTGAGCAAGATAATCAGAAAAGATTCTATTTATATAACTTCCAAAATAAAACACTCTACCGGTGTAAAAAACATAACAAAACAGTATTAACCCTCATGTTTTTTGCTTTAAAGTAAGATATATAGACTCACCTCCAATGATAACAATAATAAAACACATTTTCCACTCTTGTATGTTTATTAACACCAAGAACAACATCAAGCTACATCACTATCTGTGTGAAAGAGATTTCATTACCAAATACTAAATCATTTACAGACTGAGAAGCTAAGAAATTTAAGGATTAAATTGGAAAAAACTTAATGTACAGCTTATAAGCTTTTTTCCTTTGTTTTTTTGTTGTTTTTTTATTGCAGTGGAACGCTAAAATTGCACCTAAACATTGTTTAAAAGCACCGTCTGTAGCTGTACAATGTCCAAGAAACTACTGCAAAGTTAAAAAAAAAAAAAAAAAGCTGACATACACCTGACAGATATGAAAAAATGTATAATAAAATGGGCTGTGGTTGTAAATGTACCACAATTTTTTTTTTTTAATTAATTTGTCCTTAAGAAGTCATCGGCTCTGGTGTTTTTGGCTGAGTGTCTCCTGCCATGATGCGATGAATCCTCCTGCGGTGGTTTTTGAGTGATTTAAGGTTGGGATATCTACCCTGACAGACATCACAGCGATATGATTCAGTCTGTTTGTGAGTGAGCAGGTGTTTCTGCAGACTCTCCACGGTACCAAACCAGCGAAGACAAACAGGACAACGAACTGGCTTGATGGCAGGCTTGCAAGCTCCGGTCCTCTGGTGGAATATTAGACTGATGCTGTTTGGGAAGTCCGAGTTGCAGCGTGAACAGCGGAAGGTTTTGGGTGGATTTGTGGCCTGATTCACAGCCCGCGCACCTTTGCAGCGATTCCAGGTGATGTGCCTTCGAAGGGAGCAGCGAGTTGCAAAAGTATTCCCACACCGTGTGCACACAATCCGCTGTTGCTTTTTAGCAAGGTTTGACAGCTGCACTGAGTGGTACTGTTTCTGTGGAGGCTGCAGCGGGGATGAAGATGGCTGCTGTTGAGACGGCTGAAACTGAAGTAAAAGAGATTGGGAGCGATTAGGCTGGAGTCCCTGCAGCAGCTGCCGATGAGAATTCATATGAATCTGCAAGTGAACTTCATAGTCAGCCCAAGAATCGATGGTCTCTCCACAGGTCGGACATGTGTATGATTCTTTTGCATGCTTCTGCAAATGCTCCACGAGAAGTTTTGGAGATGTAAATCCGGCACCACATTCACATGTCACCCTCCGCGGAAGAACAGAAGGCAGCGACATGATGCCCCAGTTCCCTGCATCATCGTCACTTGTCTGAGAGTCTGCTGCAGCGCTGCCTGACAAACTCTGCTGCACCGTATCCCTGTCAACATCTACTAGTGTACGCTGAAGCTGGCATTTCTTTCTATGAGCCATCATATTATCCTTGCGGTTGAAGATTTTTCCACAGACAAAGCAGGGAAACATTGGTCTCTCATTGTGGGTATTCAGCCTAAAGGAACCTTGACCATCAGTATGTGCTGGGAGCCCAAACCCATGAGGCCTAAACCCACATAGTCGCAGGTGGCGTCTTAAAGTTGAAGCCCGACTGTATGTTTTCTGGCACCTGTTGCAAGGGTAACGTTTCACACCATCTTGAACAAAATAGTGAAGGCTTCGGGGAGCCATCTTTGCATGTTCGACTGAGCCAGACGGCTCCACGTCTTCATCGTCAACTGTATTTGTAGAACTAAGCACCTGAATTTCATCATCCAAGGGCATTGTCCACTGACCTTCATTACTGTCGTCATCATTTAGTGATTCTGCATCCAAGCTGGTTTCTTCTCCTTCCTGGAGTGAAATCAAAGAGAGATCCTGATTTTGTTCGCTCATGGAGGATTTGTGAGAAAATGGGGAGAAGCTCTTGGTTGGACAAGCCCAGGCCAACAGTGAAGCTGCAGACTGCTCTGAATTTGAAGTCGTCTCCAGTTTGATACGGCCGGCGACATCAGTGCCCACAGCAACACTCTTGGAATTCTGAAATCCGTTTTTATCTTCGTCAATGAGGGAGTTGGCATTGCTATTTGACTTCACTGTGAATACTTTCTGAAATGGACTGTAATGTCTAGGGGGGGCTGAGGCTGGACCGTGACACCTGTGTGTCTTTAGGTTCCACCTCCGTGCGTAACTGTGTTTGCACAGCGGACAAAAGAAGACCTTTTTTGCACTGTTGAGACCATGGAATGGCACTATTTTGGGAGCAAACTTGTTAATGAAAGAGCCTGATGACTGCGTAGTCTTAATTCCTAGTTGGGGGCAGACATGATTGTTAGGGAAAGGCACACGGCCAATAATAAGCTGCTTACAGCGACGACAACATTTGATCCGCTCCTTTTTATGCAAAAAATGATGCTCTGTGAGTCTGTCTAAATTTGGAAACACTTTACGACAGCGGCCACATTGATATCTCCCATAAATGCCTTTGGAAACTGGATCCAAGAGTTTTTGACGGGTCTCCAGAACTACAACAGGAGAGAAGGTTTTGGTGAGAGAGACAACCTTCTTCCTACTTGACTCTAGAATTCTGCTAATGGATGGAGCTTTTGTCTTTTTATCAGGTTTAGCAAGCAGCCGCCTTAACTGAGCAATAGAAAGATCGTTGATCTGAGACCCCTCTGTTTTTGCTCCTGGGGTTACATCAACTGGTATCACTTCCTGCTTAAGAATAACCTTGTTATTGTTCCGATTCTCAGACAGAGAAGGTGAAATGCGGTTCATGTATGCTGAGGCCAGCAACTTCATTAGGGTGTTATTTCTTGGCAAATTTTCTGACTTTTTTTCAGAATTTGTTTTTGCCTGCAAGTGACAGTCTTCTGCAGTCTCTGGTATCTGCTCTGCAGTGGTAGAGACATTTTCAAGCTGAATCTCACTTAAATCTTGAGGGGGTGTGCACTGGCCTTGAGGAGTTGTTACCATGGCAACATGGTCCTCCAAGGCCACATCTTCTTTCTGGGCTTTTAATGTGGGCACTTCAGCAGCTGGAGACTTGGAAGTAGAGGGGCAACTAAGGGCCGAATCTGTCTGGGTTACTGGAGTGAATGATGAGCTCCCTATTCCACTAGTGAGAGCAGTATTATCTTCCAAGGGCTGAATTAACTGCATTTGAGAGACATGCGAGCGTTTATGCTCCAGCATGAGACCAAAGTCCAGAAATTCCTCTCCACAATCGCAAATATAAAAAGATGGGCTCTCGGGCAAATGAGCTGGTGGGCTGAGGTGCTCACTGGCTGAATCAGTACTTGCATCCTGTGTCTCATGTGGGCTGACATTAGGCTGTGCTGGAGGGGTGGTGGAGGCCTTGGAGAGTGTACTTGCATGGGTTGCTTGATGTACCAGCAAGGAAGCCAGCCCTGTGAATGTGGCTGAACACGCCACACAACGATATACTTTGGGAGACGAAGCACTTCCCTGTAACCCAAGCATCATGACAGCCAAACATGTACTGCAAGGTGGGTGTTCTGGTCAAGCAGGGTAGATTCCTGTAAATCACACAAAATATACACAAGATGATGTCACTACCAGGGAGAACAGAGTTCAACTGTGAGACTATACATCTGTATCTTTATGTAAATCTTTTCATTGCCTTTTACATCTGTGCATATCAAAGCCAAATTTAATTCAATGATAGAATATATTCACTCAAAGTCTGCAACATTAATGATGCCAAGAAGCAAAAATAGAAAAATAGGTAGAAATACATTTGGAACGTCACAATTTGAAAATTTCACAGAAAAAAAATACAAACCAACAACAACAACGACAAAAAAAACAAAAAACGGTTACACTCAAGTGTGATTTTGGTCAACGTGCATCTGCTTCCCATGTGCCCTATCAGGTAGCTTTCAAATCATCAACTTAAAAACACAGAACAACACGCTGTAAAGGATATGCTGCGTTAGTGCTGCTATTGTTCACATCATCTTTTAACACCTCAGCACCACAGAGCACCTGAGACAAGGCCTTGATTCTGACATGAGGAGACAGCTATGCTTGCTGCAGGCCAGCAAATCCATCAGGAATGGGATCACACCTAACAGCTCCACTAGAGTGATCAGGAGGATTTTTTTTTTTCCTCACAGCGGGGAAAAAAAGACAAAAAAAAAAAAAAAAAAAAAAAAGAGAGAAGCCCCAATGTGATACTCTGATCTTGCCTCTGAGCAATGCCATGATGGTCTTACACAACAGACATTAATGAACTGCAAACATTGTAACTACCTTTGAACCTTTAATAAATCACAGAGAGATGGAAAATAACACACTAGTGACTCCGTTTCCCGCTAAAATATTAGAATGGAAGATATTAGGCTTTTTATTGCCATCAGTTCATTTAAATGTATTTAATTACCTATTAACAGTCATTTCACTTGGAGCAATATATTAGTTGTTTTGTGTATGATGCAACCAATTATCACTTATCAAGCATCATTTGGTCCATGCTTTACAATGTTTATTCTGTTCATAATTTATAAGCTTTTTTTTTTTTTGTATGCACACCTTTCTTAAGATCCCACTGAACGATTCCAATCAGGTTGAGGTTTGGACTTTGACATTACAGCACCTCTATTCTTTTCTCTTCCACACCTTGAGTTTTAGATTTCCTAGTGTACTTGAAATCATTGTCCTGCTGTGTGACCCAATTTCAGCCAAGCTAGCTGTCAGATGGCCTGACATTTGGCTCTAAAATACTTTATATACACAGGAGTTCATGACTGACTCTATCCTCAGGTTCCCAGCTTCTGTGGATGCAAAACCAGATTAAATCATCACCTGTCCATTACCGTACGTAACATATCTGTACTGATATGCGCTATGTTGTGCTGTGGCAGCTTTTTCTCCTGTCAACCCTTCCTAAAGGGCCATACATACGCAGAGATTTTCTGGTACTGAGATCATGGTTACCATTTACTAAACAAACAGTTCTACATTATATGGAGAAGCCAGAGCCATGTGGAACTAGTAGCTGACAGCAGTTCCCTATGTGCAGCTGTTTTTATGGTATCATTGGCATCAGCCTGATAGGTGCATGAGCCCAGGGGATCTGCATTGATGGAGTGGAAAGAGTTCTAGTTTAAGAGTGACAGAAACATCAAATGGAAATAGGCCTTTTTTTCTTCTCTTAAATCTTAGTGGTTGATGTTCATTTGCATCTTGATCTACCCTCTTGTTCTATGAATTATATTACTGTTATTTTTTAAATGCCTGGAATTTACATTTTCAGCATAACAACACATCCATATATCTTATTGAATCTCCACTGTCAACCTGCTTTTTGATATGTATAAAATATTATAATCCAATACTAGGACACTAAAGGCAATCACATTGCTTATAAAGACAAGGATAACAGGCATGCAGGAGACCCTAGCTGTGTGGCACACTTTAAGTGACAAGTTGGTAAATAAACTCCATATTCATTCCTAGAGAAGATTATTTATTTATGGAAACACACATGTGGACCTCCCTTGTTTGATGTGACACTTTTTTTGCTGATTCCTGCATGTCATACAAATCACCCACCCCATGTGCAGAAGAAGAAAGCAAGCTCTGAATACGTGTACCAATGATCTCCCGAAGCTCCAGAGACCATAAACTGGTAGTGGGTACAGGAGCATCTGCAATGCTTTCTGCATTTGAATGCTGTATCTGACTATAGAACACAGAACATATTTGGGAATCGCTTTATAATTCTCTTCTGATTGACGCCCAGCAACAGTCGTCTCTCAAAGACCGCTGATACCTTATATACCGCTTATATCTTTCCCTCTTTGCATTGTGTTAACACATGCAAAATCCTCACGAAATAAAACATCTGCTCTAAAGAGGTCTGCACACCTGCTGATGATCAGTTCACCAAGGGGGATGATGATTATCCACAGATGGCTGCAATTTACCCTCTTAATCCTAAGGGACAAATAAGTGGGATTTAGCACTGCCTGTGTTCCTGTGCATGTATGTGTACATACATATATACACATATGTGTGTATGTATGTCTGTATGTTTAAAAGAATGGATATCCTACCAACTTCAGTATGTGACTAAATTCCATCTCCATTGAAACTCCATTCCCGGGAAGTTACTACAAATTTCCAATATGAAAAATTACACTTGAGTTAACTGCATTTTAAAAAGCGAAACTAATGTAATCAATTTAAAAAATAAAAACAAAAACAAACAAACACACTGATGATCCATTTGCATGCAGCACTCTGGTGGAAGCCGTGACTACAGTTTGACAGATTGACTTTTTAACACAGTAAGCCGATTATAGGTAGCTCGTGTGTGTATAAAACACATCTGGTAGATTTTAATTAATCCAATTCTCTTGTTAGAATCGATAATTACTGAAAACAGCAGCAGCGACAACAACAAACAGAAGGCGGTCAATTTTAACATTTGCGTCTCGTTTCCAACATGATGAGCAACAAACCACGGAGACGCCACGAGTTGGCCAGAAACGACAACAAACCTCAACAGGAACAGAAAATCAAATCTATGTCCCCACCTCAACACTGACGGTGTACAGCTAATATTAGCTCACCTACATTGGTCTATAAGATATACAGTTTCACTTAAAATACGTTTAAAGTTGCCGCTGCAGGGACTTGTGATTTTGAGCAGCTCTTCAAGAAAAGCTGTTAAACTGAAAGCTGTATACTTGCTCCGTTTATGGGGCGAGTAAAGAGTCTTGCCACACAAAAATAGCCAGGGTCTCCTCAAAACACCTCGAAGGGGCTGCTAATGAAAGCTAACCAGGAGGATGTGGCCGACCACGTTCTCTGCAGGCCGGAGAGAAGGACGACTAGCTACCACGACCCGTGAAGGAGCAGCGGAGCTGGGGAACCAAACCTTGACCAGCGCGGACTCACCAGACGCGGCAGCGTTACCGTTTTCTGTCGACGTGGAGCCACAAAGGCAGGGATGGGGGGGAGCGGGAGAAGAAATGACTCTCCTGACATCTGTCCATGCGAAGCATAAACCCCCAGGAGATACGGCGGCTCTGCTCAGCTCCGTGGTGAACAAATGGGATGCTCTCTGCCAGGAGGAGCGGCGGCGAGCACAGAACTGCAGCTGCAGAAGGCGCGGGGAGCTTTGGCGGCGCATGCGCACTGCACGCGTGCCGTCCGGCAGCAATGACTTGAAGAAGAGCTCCAAGTACCCAGAGCCTGAAGTACCACATAGTGGTGGTAAATTGGGTTCAGTATATGGACTCGGGTTAATTCGAGTCACTCAGTGATGTGATTCGATTAATTTGAGACATTTGAGTCGTGCCGCCCACAATATTTTCACGCGCAGTATTTATAAAGAAAAAAAAGCTGAAAATTCAAATCCGTTTTTTTTTATTTTATTTTTTTATTTAATTGAATTTTAATTCATACAAATAAAGTATCTATAACGTAAGTTTTTGGAGAGATTTTCAAAGTTGACTTTATTCTGAATGAAAGAGTTCACTCCAAAGATGTTTTTTTTTCTAGTAATTTATTGATTTTTTAAAAAGGAAAAAGGACCAGGCGGACTGTTATTAATGTACACAAATTTACTTCAGTACTTATTTATTACAATATTTAACTTATCATTCACTTAAATGAATGAGTCCGTGAGTTACAGACTCAGCTGGAAAGTCAGATGAACTGAGTCATCGAAGAGGATTCAGTTCATCTGAATTTCCAGCTCCCCTGAGAGGATTCAGTTCATCTGATGCTCTGGCTCCCCTAATAGGGCTTTCACACTGGCAGGGCTCCATGCCGGTTCCAGTTCCCTAACCCAGTTTTGAACTGGCCAGGACATTCAGACCAAAAAAAAAAATGTTCGGAATGTGAAAAGTTGGTTTGAGAACTGAGAAATACCTGGTTCTTTCCTGTGAACCGTAACATCATCAGTGGGTGTGTCTTAATCTATGTTTAAAAGAAAAAAAAAAGAAGCAGCAACTGACAACAGGCATGAAAACGAAGAATGTGCAGTGGACCGCAGAGGAAACCAAATGTTTGCTGGCCATTTGAGCATCAACTGAGTTAAAATTAAACTAGAGACCAACACAAGAAAAGTAAGCTTTATGCTGGACTGTTGGAGGAGATGGCCAAGGCTTAGCTCACCTGTACACCTGATCAAATTATTAATAAACTCCAGAAACTCAAGGAAGAATATAGAGATAGCAGAAAAGAGCTGGACGTGGGGATACAGTCCCGTCATATGAACTTTTGGACAGTGTGACGGTCAGAGACCAGCAAACCAGGTGACAGAGATGCCATTGCTGTTTGTTTACTGTTGCCTTAGTAACGTCCTCCCACGTTGGTTTCTCCCTCTAAACTGGTGTGAACGTGGGCTGGTTCACCACAGACCAAGGTTCTTAGACTCCAGAACGGAACGGAGCCAGAACCAGAGCCGTGTCTGTCTGAAAGTATGTTAAGAGGATTCGGTTCATCTGACATTCAGGCTCCTCTGAGAAGATTTGTTTCATCTGAATTTCCAACACCTAGAAGATGTGGTTCATCTTCATTCCAGTTGAATCACTCAGTTCAGCTAAGTCAGCAGGTGTTTCTACGTTAGCGTAGTGGCTTACGTTAGCGTTAGCAGTTAGAGGACTCATATGAGTTAGTGGAGACGTGAGGACTCGTGATTCAGTAGGAAGGTTCAGCTCATCAACCCAAGTAAATCAGGAACCGCCCACACCTACCCAACTCCTGGTCTCTGTGGTTAGTGCATGTGATAGGACAGGGCATGTTTGCAAGGGCAAATATTTAATCATATAGGATGGATAACCAGCAGAGAGACAGAGAGTGAAAATAATCTGAAGGGGAGACCCTGGGTAATGTGGAATGGGATTCTCTACATACTTTATACTGGTAAAATAAGCCAAGCAGCCATGCTCTACGCACCTAGAGCAGGGCTCTGTAATGCAACCAATCATTTTTGCCTTTTTTTTTGTAAAATTAACTTATAACAAAAGATTGCGATTTTAGGACAAAAAGTTGAGGTTATAGAAACATTTGAAATTTAATGGCTTGTAATTCTAAGGGCTTAAGTAAAAGCAGCTAGACTTCTGCTGGCTCTTCTATCTTCACTTCAGGCAAAGACTCAGCAGTTCACCTCCATGTCAAGGATAAGGGACACATATTTGAGGACAGCAATGCACACGTTCTGGACAGAGAAGACAGATGGTTTGAGAGAGGAGTAATGGAAGCCATCTTAAACTGGAGAAAACAACGTTAAACAGAGGAGGGGTTCTCAGGTATCACCTTCCCAGCACTTACAATGCAGCATTGTCTCTCCTTCCCAGGCCAACGCAGTCTCACTCCCAACGCGTCATATATTGACGCTTTGGCCTTGCGCGTCACACGTTGACACATTGGGCACCTCTTTCGTGGGTTTTTTTGACGCGAACGTCCAGCATCACATTTTGACGCATCAGGCATCCTCCACTGTCTTACTGCCTAACCCTCATCATATTGTACCCCCAACCCTCCTCTTTTCCCTCCTCCCCTCAACCCCCCCACTGTTAAGACCCTTTCTGCTTATAAAGCAGAGTCTGCTGATACTCCCCACCATGTAGTTTCAAACTGAAGAAGTCTTTCGGATGAGAGGTGAAACGTCCTCAAGATCCAAGAAGAAGTCCAGTTGTCTTAACTTAAGCCCTCAGAATTACCATGACCTGCACAACTGAGAATCTACACCAATTTATGACTTTTTTACATTTGTGATTGTACCATAAAAAAGTCTAGAATTTCCAAAATTTGCAATTTTACCACACCGTAATTTGTGATTTTCCAAGAAAAAAAATTGTGATAGTGACAAAAATTGTCATGACAAAAATTCATTTTCTGGTGAAAAACAGATGTGTCATTGTGAAATTTGACTCTTTTTTTGACAAAAGAATTTACATATTTTGAATTTAGTGATTATTTGACAAAACAATTATGATTTTTTTACAGAAAAATCTCAATTTTATGATGAAAATAGCAAATTTAGTGGAATTTTAAGAAGTCATCTCGGCACCTCCCTTTCTACTTTCATTGGATTACAGCGGTAAATTGGATTGAAATTGGGTAAATGTTTTTATATCACATCAGATAAATGCATATTAAACATTGATATAAATAAATAAACCTGACCAATCAGATGCCTGGACTCATTTGACATGCTTGAATGAGAGCTAATCATTGGCACTGCCGTTGGTGTTGACAGCTTTGTCCCACAAATTTATGGGTCACGTGACCAGATAGTTAGTCCATTAATATATGTCTGTGGTCTCTACCCTCTGTCTGTCTTTATTTAGACCACATCAGAAAATAATCTTCCCTGGATTAAACACAGTTAAGAAGAGAGAGGGTTATGTGTGCTTGCTTCATTTACCTTTTCTGTCTCCTTTCTGCTGTGCAGCCTTGCCTTTTCTCCTCAGTGGTGTGGTAGTGTATGCTTGATTGCAGGAGTGGTGATGGGTACTCTAGAGGCTGAGCACAGCCTTACATCTGCAAGCACTTCTGCAATCAAGCCTCCCTGAAGAACACAGGTTTTCCACTTGCATGTTCTCCAGAAAATAGTCTGCTCTTGTGGTTCCAGCTCATTGCTTCTTGTTTATCGTCCAATCATTATTTTGTCTCAATTTGACTCTTGTTTTCCTGTGTCCATGCTTTATTCAACACAGACTACCTGCCTTGACTGCACCTCCTTTTGATAAAATTCATCCAATTGTCTCTGCCCACCTGACTCACATATTTTCAAATGCAGTTTGGCTCAGAGAAGATTCTGGCAAACCATCAAGCAGCTCAGACAAAGAAGGTGGTGCTTCACAAACACGGTGTGTAGTTAGGATGGGAAGCTGTCGACAACAATTGTGGATGCCACATTTTCTTAGCCTCTGACTCTACTGTTAGGAATCTTGGTGTCGCTCTTGATGAAGACCTGTCTTTTAACTTAGATATAAAATATGTCACAAAGCTGTCTTTTTTTCATTTCCGTAACATTAAGAAAATTAGAATCATCCTGACTCAAGAGGATGCAGAAAAATGAATCCATACCTTTGTTACCCTCTTGACTGGATTACTGTGATGCATTATTTTCTTGCTGTACAAACAGTTACATTAAAAACCTTTCTCTGGTCTAACATGAGTACTAACCAGAAAGTGGGAACAGAGATCAGCTGTTCTAGCTTCATTACATTGACTCCCTGTTAAGTCTAGAATTTAAGTTAAAAAATACTTTTTCATACAAAGCCTTGAATTATACAGCTCCAATATATCTGAAAGATATCACAATTTCATACTGTCCTAAACCCTAAATGCAGGTTTACTTGCCGTTACAAGAGTCTGTAGGTCTAGACAGGGTGGCAGTCTTTACCTATCAGGCTCTAGTATGGAATCAACCCCTGGTCTTGTTTGGGGAGGCAGACTCCCTCTCTATGTTTTACATTATGCTTAAGACATTTTTTTTAATAAAGCTTTTTAACACTGTTGTCTCTTAGACAACAGAGTCAAAGGTCTATTTGTCAGGCTTCTACAGGCCTAGGCAGCAGGGACTTCACCCTGTCTTTCCTCTCACCGTTTCAGATTGTCCTGGGTCATTTAATAACATTAATATATATTTTTTTTAACTTCTGCAGTCTCTCTCCCTTCTCTTTCTGCAGGTTGTACCATGGTGATGTTAGGAACTACTGCAACTGCTGGTCCTCTTCTTCTCCTGTGTCTTTCATAGCAGGCAGCACAATAGTGCGGTGGTTAGCACTAACACTTCACAGCAATAAAGTTCAGTTAGATCTCGGTTCATCTGGATCTTTCTAGGTTCTCCATCATGACACCCAGGTTCTTATTGACCTTTGTAGGAGCCACAGCAGTAGAGACAATGTTTATGTTCATACTGAGATTGAATGATGATGAATGATGGGTAGGAATAGCCAACATTTCTGTCTTTGACAGGTTAAGTTGAAGGTGGTGTTCCTTCATCCAATCAGACAGGTCAGAGAGAAGTGCAGAAATTGTGGGGTCATCCGGTGGGAACGACAGGTTGTATATCATCTATATAGCAGTGATGTGAGAAGCCGTGTGAGTGAATAATGTCTCAAAGAGAGGTGGTGTATCTGGTAAAGAGGAGGTGTCCAAGCACCGAGCCTTGAGGCACCCCTGTGCAAAGATGGTGATATGAGGATAATTTTCCTTGCCATGAGACGTTCAAGGAATGCCCAGTGATATATGATCTGAAACAGGAAAGCGCTGAACCTGAAATGCCCCAAGTTTGAGTATAGACAGCAGTATGGTGTCAAGATAGGTCAAGAAAGATAAGAGTACTGAGCTGCTGCTCCAGCTGCTCTTATGGCTTCAGTCACAGATAGCAGAGCTGTTTCAGTGGAGTAATTTATATCAAGAAGGTTGTTTTTCATGAGGAATTCTATGACCTACTTAGAAACTGCTCGTTCAGTGACCTTGGATAGAAAGGGCGGATGGAAATGTTCTTGAAGCGAGTGAGGAATTTATAATGCTGCTGACTTCTGACATGACAGTTGGAGCTCTGGTGTCAAATAGGTTTGAAGGAACTGTTGAGCAGACGGGTAGTAAAACGGCTACCAATGACCAAATTTGGATACTTCACACTCAGTGAGAGAAGAAAAACAAGAGGGCATTGCACTGTTGCCCCAAAGAGTAGGGGAGGAACACGTACGAGGACTCCTGCATGTGATGTTTGCAGTGGTCATGCAGTTGTCAGCAGCATTTGGGCCCTTGACTGAGGGTGACAGATTGGTCATTAAATTGAGTAATAATTGTAGATACCTTTTCTATGAAAACAAGAGGAAGCAAGGCTGTCAGCTGAGAGGTTTGAGGCTGCATCCTGGAAACTTCTATTCTGAGCACGTCCAACAGGGAAGAGGTCCCAAGGCAGACCCAGGGCAAGGTGGAAAGATTATATTTCTCAAATGACCTGGGTACCCATCAGTATTCCCCCAGAAAATTGGAGAAGGTGGCTGCAAAGAAAGAGTCTGGGCCTCCCTGCTTAGACCAGTGCTCCCATGATGCAAATTTGGGTAAGGAGAATTTAATAGATGGAAGTTGCAGTCATTATTCTAATTATTATTAGTTGTCATCAGATCCGTAAGTTCTACAACAGCCGCGTTGTGTCTAAGAAAGCTACAAGTAAATTGAACAGAATTGAACTATATTTTATCAATTCCCCTAGGGAAAATTATGTTATTGCAGTGTAAGTTACTTAGGAAAATCTAAAATGAAGTAAAATGAAAATAAAAATCAGTTGAAAGAAATGTTAGAGGCAGAAGCTTGATTGAAATCCATTGGGATGTTATGTTTTTCGCCTGGAAACAACTGTGCAGACAACAAATTCAGCATGTAGCATCGGGAGGTAACACGGATGAGTTTCATCCAAAATGTGTGGAGAAGCACTGGAGTCCATAACTTGCTCAGGAATTTCACATTTTATTTCACGATTAAGGCAAAAAATATATATAAGGAAAATCCGTTTGGGGTTATTCATGTCAAAAGTTCAATCAGCTGCTCCCAAATGTAAACAACTTCATGATTTCCAATAGAATTACCAACAGAGTTACAATTACAGCTTTTTACTTTTTGTATTAATATGAATTTTTCTTCTGCAAATAAATACATTCTCACATGATCACACATCCTCACAAGTGGCCAATGTTGGCTTGCAGTGCAGATTACCAGTTTTAATTAAAGAGTACACATGATGTAATCAGAGGAAAGATTTTGCATAGATAGCTCTTTGATTGTAACACCTTTGTACCATCTAACCTCTTCTGTCAGTGCAAGGTTGAAGTACCTTGTCTCCCCTGTGCTGAAGAAAAGGAATGCTTGAGCAGATCCTAGGCAGCTGTCCCAAAGCCCTGCCAAGCACTAAAGGTAACAGCTGAGACCGTTTGCAGCACTACTGACCAAGCCAAGCGCCATTGACCACCACAGCATGATATCACATGCCCAGGCAAGACATAGTGTTGACTTCATACACATCAGTAGAGGGGGACTTGCTGGGGCTGACATTACCTAGGGAAGAATGTATGAAGGAGGCCAGTAAAAAAAAAAAGAGAGGGAAAATATGCAAAGCTTGAGGAGGCGCTGCAAAAGGGGGAGGTGGGTACCGTGCTTGCATATTGAAATGGGAGCAAGGGGCTCTGCAGGACGATCCCTGTGCAAAAGCGTACGCTCTTTGTTCACTAGTGCATAGGAATCACTTGCACCAAGAAAAAAAAAAAGGCATTGGCCAAGCTTCGGGGGCAGCTAAAAAACCTTCAACATGGCTGTGGATCATGAGGAACAATCAATTCAATTTTATTCATATAGCCTCTATTTACAATAAAGTTGTCTCTAAGTTGTCTCTAGCTGAGAAACCCAGAGCATGAGCATGACCCCCAAAGCACACAGCAAAGCGCAGTGTAGTGGCAAGAAAAAAACCTCTTAGGAAGAAACGTTGAACAGGACCTGGCTCAATAAAAGGGCGGACCCTCCTGCTGATAGCCAGCGGGATTAAGGAAGACCTGAGGATGGAGACTCATGGGCTAATTCTTCTGAAACACAGGCCAGGAACTGATTATTTCTATTGAGTCACCTGGAAGAGAATGTTTGAAGTCGAAAGACCCAAATCAGCTAAAGACCCCACAGACATACTGATGACGTGTCTAGATTATACAACCATGGAGTAGCAATGACAAGGGGTTGTACTGTGATTTTTTTTGGTAAGGGACCTGTGCAGAGCACATGTGTGCATCAGCAAGAGATACAAGCAAAACATCTGAACATACAAAAGCCTGTGTTAAAAAGACAAACAGTCTGGATGAGTGAAATCTGACAGTCTCCTGCTCCGTATGTGGTAAAAGTGGAAAAGGACCAGCTGATATATGAAGAGTCACATTTATGTTGAATGTTGAGACTGTAAGTAAGCGAGAATGTTCTCATTAGCAAAATCATCACTTGCAGTTGCAGACTTAAGTACTAAGTGCAAAAAATATTCTTGTTTGTGAAAGAGATGCTGCTTTGCTCACCCAGGACTTGGCACCTGCACATAAATGGAAATGCAAATGTAAATCTGTCCCTGCTTGCACTGTCAGAGTTTATATTCTTCTGTTAAATTATAGGTATATTACCCATAATTTCTTTTTGAATTGTGTATGTGTATATACGGTATGTATATTATTTTAATAGTTGTTTAACTGTTTGTTCATTGCAACACATCTATATTACTTCTCATTTTTACATTCTGGTCATACATTAATTATCCATCTATCTATCTATTTATTTATTAGTGAGGGGCATTTATTTTCTCTTTGGTGATTCTGTTCTCAAAGTCGATTTCTGCTCGCTCAAATCAGTCTGATTTTCAAACAGAACTCTAGTTCAAGAATAGAATTACTCAAAAGAGTGAAACAGCATGGACGAAACATTTATACGCACATCAAATTGTTTTGCAAATTTCTCTGCAATGCAATAAGTTTTAAAAAAAAAAAATCTAAAATATTAAAAAGTAGTGAGAAAATTATAATTAATTCCTCTTAGAATTTAATTCCTCCATCTGTGATTGGAGGAGGACAGTGACAGCCCACTGAAGCTGCTCCTCTATCTGGAGATGATGCTGTGCAGTAGATTGTTCGTATCTGATAGGATCTTGCTCAGCAACTGTCGCTCTGCCGTGGATGTCAGGGTGTCCCGCTCCATGCCGACAACAGAGCCCTCCACCTTGTGAAGAAGTGAGCCATTCCTCTTTTTAATGCAGCCTCCACAGCCACTGTAGAGAAGATGGCATTCCAACAACAGCCTGACAGAACATCTACAGCAGCTTATTGCAGATGTTAAAGAACGCCAGGCTGTTGAGAAAGTGAAGGGGCTAAATCTACACAGTTGCTGCTTATGGTCACAGGCTCTGATTGAGGCCTGGGTCTTCTTAAACCCACCACCAACTCCTTGGTCTCGATGATTTTCAGATGCAGATGGTTGGAGTTGCACCATGTAAGGTCTGAATCAGATTCCTGTACTCTTCCTCCTGTCCACCCCTGATGCAGCCCAGGATAGCAGTGTCATCCAGGAACTTTTGCTTGTGGCAGGACTCTGAGGTTTACTGGAAACTTGACATGTACAGGGTGCACAGGACTGGAGAGAACACTCTCCTGTGGCACTCCCGTGCTGCTGACCATAGTGTCAGACCTGCAGTCCTCCAGTTGTACTTATGAGCCCAGGTCAGGTAGTCCGTAATCCACACCACCTAGTGTGAGCCCATTCCCATCTCTACCAGTTTATCTCAAAAGGGCAGAGATTGGATGGTGTTTAAGGCATTGGAGAAGCCCAGAAAACCCATTCCCTTCATCACAGGTGATGCCAGGACGACTGGTCTGAAGTTGTTCAGCTTTCCAGGATGTGGTCTCTTTCGGAGTGGGATGATGAAAGATGTTCCACAGCTGAGGGACCCTCTCCTGTTCCAGGCTCAGGCTGAAGATGTGCTGCAGGAGGCCTCCCTGCTGCAATGCGCAGGTCCTCAGCAGTTTTGGAGATACGCCATCTGGACCAGCTGCTTTGCTGGTACAAAGCTTCCTCATCTCTCTGCACACCTTGGCAGCTGTGATCATTAGTGTGTGTATGTGTGGGGGTGAGGGTGGGAGGGTGGGGTGGCATTCGCCTCCGTGCTGATGTTGGTTACATGGAGGAGAGCAAGAGAGAGGGAAGAAAGAGGAGCGATGGATGCTGTGTTCTGAGATGTGAATGATTTGGGTTGGTCAAAGAGGTTGTTCAGCTGGTTCAATCACTCTTCTTCTCCTGTGACTTTTTCTAAATTTTAAACTTTACTTCCTGAATGAGCCTGTGGTTGTAGGTAGCCTCCTCACTCTGGGTTTGTAATGAGGCTGAGACAGAATGAGGTTATGATCTGCTTCCCCCAGTGCAGTCAGTGGAGTGGTACTAAATGAGAACTTTACATTTGCAGACAGTAAATAAATAGTCCTATCTCCCCTGGTGTTACAGTTCACATACTGGGAGAAAGTGGGTAAGTTTGTGACCAGAACCACATAATTAAAGTCTACAGAAATTATCACAAGTTTCTTGGGACTGTGTTTGTAGCTTAGCAACAGCAGACTGGATGACACCACAATCACATGCTGCTTTTACCATTTCATGGAAAACTTTAGGTCATTTTGAATTGAATGGCAGAAACACATCTCCAAAAAAGTTGGAACGGGGTGATGTTTACTATTGAGTAGCATGCTGTAGCAAGTGAGGCATGCTGTCCCATTCTAGTCTGATGCAGGATTCTACCCTTCGCCGTCAGACTTTTTTGTTTTACAATGTTTTCTATTGGTGAAAAAGTCTGGTTTGCAGGCTGGCCAGTTCAACACCCAGACTCTTCTTCTGTGAATCCATGCTGCTGTGATGGATGCAGCCTTTCTTTCTTTGAAAGAGTCTAGATGGGAGTATATGTTGCTCTAAAACCCATATGTAGTCTTCAGCGTTGATGGTGCCTTTCCAGATGTGGAAGCTGTCCTTGCCACAGGTACTAATGACCCCAGCGGGACAGGAAGTGGGGTAGAGAGAGCTTGATAATATCATGTACTGCAGATGATGGGATAATCAAAGTCTTTGCAATGTTACTTTGATCAACATTCTTATGAAATTGTTCCACATTTTTTAGATGTAATTTGTCACAGATTGGTGAACCTCTGCCCATCTTTTAAATCTGAAGGGCTCTGCCTCTCTGAAATGCTCCTTTTATACTCCGTCATGTTACTGACTTGTTGCCAGTGAGCCTAACTAGGTGTTAAATACTCCTCCATTTGATTTTGATTTTCACCAATTACTTTTCCAGCCTTTTGTCAGTCCTGTTCCAAATATTCTGAGATGTTTTGCTCCCAACAAAGTTAAAATTAAAATGATCCATAATTGAATAAAATATGAGGTTATGAGCTTTGCAGGTCATTTCATCCTGCTTGTCCTTACGTTTTACACAGTCTCCCAACTTTTTTGGAATTGAGACTGTGGAATATACATGTGCAATAAACAGCATAAGCACAGAGCACTTTGATTCTCAGCCCCCACTGCACTAAACAATGTGACTGTACATTTGACGTATAAAATCTTTTTTTAACCCTCTATTCTATTGTTGAAGGACGCATAACAAAAAAGAATTTAATTGTACTGTGCAACTGCTAATTTGTCCCTCTCATATGACAATAAAACCTTTTGAATCTTGAATATATGCATTTGTCAGCCATCTTGAACGCCATTGGTTGGATTCCTGGTCTCACAGCCGCGTGTCAGCCTTAGGTAACACAGTACTTGGGTAACACATTGAACCCAACATTGCCTCCAATGTGTTCATCAATCTGTGACTGTGTATATGATAGAAACAGCACTGCCTAGACTAGAAATCTGCGTATATCTCTGTAGGTGAAGAGAAGGCTCTATCCAATCCAATTCAACTTAAAACCAGTAAATTGACTGAGGACAAAAATATGGTAACCAAATATTTTTCCTCCAAAGCTCTTTGTAGATTTGATACATGATCACCATTTTCAGCTCCTCTGTCTTACAGGAACTTGTGTATATATTTTAAATAACAACACTGCGACCAAATTGCCCCTCGGGGACAATAACTGAACTGACAGAGATAATAGGAGTAATCATGGGAATAATAGGAGTAATTATATGAGTAACTTGGTCCATTAAATAAATAGATCTAGTTTATGTGTGTGTGTGTGGCAGTGAGAGAGAGCTGCTTGCATTGCAAAAGCATCTTGAGTGGTCCTGGACTAGAAAGGCGCTTTCTACTAGTTGAGGCTTTATTGCAGTGCTGACACTTTGCTGCTTTGCTTTTCATTTTTAATGCTTTTCTTTCTTTACTAAACTTATCAAAGACCTATTACAAGGATACTATTAATCAGCACAACCTGATTGTGGAAAGACTGACAGCTTTTAGTCAGTTGATGCTTCATGGACGTGGCTTATCGGCAGCACAAGTCTGTGCTACAGAAAGGTTCTGTGGTGCTCTACAGCTAAGATGCCTCCCCTCAGCATGGATGATTGCTATAAACCCCTACAAAAGATTTCAATGCTTGAGATGAAGATTTGTCAGCTTGAGGTGAAGGTTGAACAGACTGAGTCGTGATGAAACGGCCTTTCCACTGAGTCAAAGTAGAGAGCAGGAGCGTGCTAACGAAGTTGCGTGCTGACAAACGGTTTACAAACCACAAAGGAGAGGTGTATGAAAGAAGCTGAGGAAGAAACAAAACTGGCTGGCATTAAGTGTGAACACAGCTGTCCTACCTTGAACTCTGTGGGTGTTAAGCCAAAGGAAAACTGGTAGGATGAGTGATAACTGGAGCCCCAGATTCAGATGTCAGCGGTGCTGCATGGTGGTCTGCTCCACCGTCCAGGCAAAGTCTTAGTTGGAAAAGCTTAAATGTGAACAACCACGAAGACCAGAGTGAGTGGAAAACCTCCCCAGCAACAAAGCATAAAGCTTTGTAACAGATTTCACTGCTATTCCAAGAGCCCACATATCTGGCTAATGAACTGGAAGCCCCTCAATTTTCACAAAACAGGGCCAGACAAGAAAATTATCAAAGGAAAACCCGAACCTTGTTAAAATATGGGGCAAGGTTTCAGGTTACATTGAATAGTCTGAATGACCTGCATGGATACAGAACCTTGAAGAAATCCCGTTCTGTTTGGGCTAATCAAAGCCATCCACTTTTTAATTAGAGTTTGTGGCCCAGATCTTCTCTGTCAATCAGTCGTTTGTGTTTCTGTTTCTGATTTGTGGAGGTGAGATACAACAAGCAGAGGGCAACATGGAGAAACTGCTCAGCTGTTGCAAATCAGAAGAGAGAATGCAGGGTAGTTGAGCGCAAATGGAGAAAAAGTCATCGAGAAATTCAGCATGAACTCCTATTTTCCTGACACGATCAGCAGGAATTATCAACAACAATTTGCTGCTTTTTTGCCACTGTTGAGAAACTATCTGAACACTGATTCTGGTAAAACATCTGTTCTTGTCCTCCTGGATCTTAGTTCAGTCTTTGATACTGTGGACTTGTACTTACTTGTCTGTTCCAAAATCTTTCTGTCCAAATCTGTTTTCTGCTATTTTATTATGCATTTTTACTTCTTTCATTGTTTCAATTTTTCACCATAATAACTTTGTAAAGCACTTTTAGTTGCCTTTGCAAATAAGTTTTATCTATTGTGCCATTTCAAGCTCCTATGGTGCCTGTGGAGTGCATCTGAATCCATTTTTAGGTTATTTGACCAGTCAAGCTGGAATAGATGGACCTGGTGTTGGCCTAGATGGTCAAAAGTCGTGCATTTTATGACGAAGCACAAAGTCACAATGGCAGAAGTGGATTTTAGATCCAAAGGTGTTTAACTGTAATCTAATTTACTTATTTACAAGCAACTAAATAAATATGGTAACCAAATATATTATAACATTAAGTAACTGTACCACAGAAAAGGTACCTTGGCTGTGAAATCCACTTAGGACACTTTTTTTTGGTTACAGAACAGGGATTAAAGAAATGCCCCTAAGAGAAACCTGGATAAATGTTACCATGACAACAAGCAGCCTGAGACAAACCTACTCTGGTGGATTCAGTTGGGGGGAATGTTACAGCGGCTCAATCAGTTCTTTGTTTCATCAATCAGTGGTCATGGTTGAATATTTGACTTCATAGTTTAATTCTTCTTTGTTTTTTTGGGAGGGGGATTTTTACCACGAGGGTAACCGTAATGTCTTAGTTTGCTTCCATCTTAATCAATCTTGTCACACTGACCATCTGCAGATCCTCTTTCACCACACCCACAAATCTGCTCAGTGGTCTTCCCTTTTTTCTCTTGCCTGGCAGCTCCATCTCCAGCATCTTTCAACTAATGAATCCACCATCCTTCCTCTTAATGTGTCCAAGCCAATCTCAGACTAGCCTCTTACTTTATCTCCAAGACCTTTGACCTTGACTTGTCTACTGATGTGGTTGTTTTCATTCCCATCCGTCCCCGTCAATCCCAAAGAAAATCTCACATTTTCCACTCTCCCTCCTGCGCCTTGGTCAGTGCTTCTGTCTCCAAGCCACAGGGCTGCTCTCGCTGCCATCTTGTAAACCTTTTCCCTTTACTGCCACTACTACAGTCTTTCTCCACCCACTCCTCCTTGCTCTGCAGTTAAGCCCAAGTATTTATACTCTTGCATCTTCACCTCTACTAGTCACATCATAGATCCTGCTTCCCTCTTTTTCACATGTATTGTCTATTAGTGTCTGAACTTCACTTCTCTGCTTTTCCCACTACTCCAGGTTTTATTCCACCTATTCCCTAGTCTAAAACCAATCGCATTATCCACAAATATCACAATCCATGTCCTCTGTGTGGCCTCATTTGTCAATCTTGATGCAGTCCCACTTCTACCTGACACCTGTGTGTTACTCCTACTGCGTACTGTTATGGAGCCCTGGTATATATCCAGACTTCCTCTTTGAATCCTTGTACTTATCCATCACCATTCTCAAAGCAAACACTACATCTCTAATGCTTATTTTGGCATGAAATCATAAATTGTAAAGGGTAATTACTAGTTTAATGAAATAATAAAAATCTAAATCATAGTTTTAGTTTTACTTTTTAAGGAAAGCATGTTCTAAAAACAAACAAACCAAAATTGGCTTTAAAATGTACCAATTTTCAGGCTGCAGCCAGGAGTGGGAACAGAGACAGCTACAAGGAGGCGAAATACAGGTTTAGCAGGGAGGTGAGAAGCGCTAAATTACCATATTCTGAGAGACTCCAGCAGCACTTTTCTGCCAACAACTCTGCCTCTGTGTGGAGGGGGCTTAGGCAGCTCACCACCCTACAGCCTACAACCCCCCACATCGCTGACAACCAGCGACTGGCCAACGGCCACAGTGACTTCTATTGACGCTTTGATGGCCCATCTGTCAGAGCCCTAACACCTCTCCAGACACTTCCACCCCACCAAAACCCACCTGGGACACCGCCTCCTCCTCCACTATACTCTGTATTCAGGAACAGGGTGGGCACAAGCTGTTCAGGAAGCTAAACCCTCCCCAGCCTGTGAAACTGTTCAAGTTTGCAGACGACACCACCCTAATCATTTTGAATTTCCCTTTGGGGATTAATAAAGTTATATCTATCTATCTATCTATCTATCATCAGGCTCATCTTGGACTGAGATGAGTGGGCACCACCATGCAGGACCTCAAAAGGGAGCCGACCATCAGCTCCCTCATCAAAAAGGTCCAGCAGAGGATGTTCTTCCTGCAGCAGCTGAGGAAACTCAAGATGCGGACTAAGATGAGTCCATCCTCACCTCCTCCGTCACCGTGTGGTACGCTGGGACCCCCACCAGGGACAGACATGGACTGCAGCGCACTGTGTGCCGAGAAGGTGATCGACTGGAACCTCCCATCCCATCTCACCCAGGACACTGTCTGGTCAACTCCCTCCCCTCTGGAAGGAGGCTACGGTCCATCTGGACCAGAACCTCCTGCCACAAGAACAGCTTCTTCCCCTCAGCCATCAGACTCAAACACCAGCTGAACCTCAGATTCAGACCCAGCAAAGACACCTGCTATTTGCACACTTTGTTCTTGCAGATTAGAAATATATTACCAAATGTAGAGTTATTTATCTCTTATTTTGATTCAGCATGCTCTTAATTATCTCATTATTACTTCCATTAACTTGTGTTTGCACCACTACAACAAATTCCAATCTGTGAACATCTTCACAGAAATGGCAATAAAGCAATTCTGATTTTAAGTCTTAATATAACTCAGTTAACTGGAGACCATGTGGTTTCTATATCAAATTTTCTTTTAAATGACCCTCAGTTGAAAGGAATTCTTGCTCTGTTGTGTCAGATTTGCACTACACAACTTTCCTCCCTTGCATGTACTGTAGCACTGTCCTCAATAAACCAATGTAGCAGCTGGTTCTGGAATTTTCATCTCTCACAATTTTAAATGGAGCACCTCAGGTTCTCGTAACACAAGGTTTCAATCAGGTTTGCTCATATTTGGGATGGAGAATCTTAGTACAGCTGAAATGAAATGATTTCCTTTTTTTAAACAAGCCAACAATTTATTAACTTCCAGTCTGCTGGTTTCCCACTAAGTACATAGAAATTCAAAAATGGCCCAAATTATCTTTTTTTTTTTTTAGTTAAATTTACTCCATAAACGCAACAGTTGAATCTATAAAAAAAAATGAACTTCAAGTAGTGAAAAGAATATTGCATTACATTATTTTTCCCTCCATGACTGTACAATATACTTTTCACAGTACCAAAAAGAAAATTCAACTACTGACACAAGAAAATAAACAAACAAAAAAATTACAAAAGTATATACAGTATCTATACATATTTATAATATAGTACAGGAACAGCCATACCATAGAAAAGGATTAAAATGAACAGGGTTGAGTCCAGTTTAAACATTGTCAACAAAACTGACTAAAATCATTTCAAAATATATGTCAAACCTCAGAAATCTGAGTCTTTATTCAAGACCATCATACCCAGTTTTGTCTGTATTCAAACAGTATTTAACCACATATGTCTTAGTTTTACAAAACTGTCAAAAATTCTATGGCTAATTTACAACATTTGAGCCAAAAACATATACAATTAAAACTTCAGGACTAGATGCTCTGTCATTGATGTGAGCCAATCTCTTTTCAGGTATGCAGCAAGGACAAAAGTAAGGATGTAAATTCTGAGTATAAGTAGAGGTACACAGTTAGATGTAAGGCAGGAATTGACAAAGTATCTTAGTCGATAAAAAAAAGAAAAAAAAAAAGGGAGAATTTAAGGATTTATAGTTTGTAACTGTTACTGCGAGGACCCAGCATGAGACTGCTGATGTTCCTCAAGAAGGTGAGGAAAAGCGAAGGCTTTGTCACATTCTGTGCACTCATAAACAACCTCGCCAACATGGCTCTCCTGGTGCTGTTTAAGAAGAGACCGCTGGCTGAACGACTTGTAGCACATGTCACAGCGGTACTCTCCAGCTTGTTTTTCAGCATGCAGTCTCATGTGTAGAGACAAATCCTGGGCTGTATCAAATTTAGCTGTGCACTGGGTACATTTCAACTTGCTTTCAGCTGGCTGAACTACAATGTCAACAGTCTCTTTCAGACGATGTCTGCTCTCGTGCTTTCTGAGGTACGGCATCTTGGCGAAGGTTTTCCCACAGCGCTCGCATTTGAACGGCTTTCTGTTTGCATGTTGTTTGTTTTGATGCTCCAGCAAAATACTTTTGGAGGAGAACTGCATTGAGCAGTCAGAGCATCTGTACAAGTCCTCTCCTGTAACGTCAACCTCCTCTTCCTCCTCATCCATGTCCTCATCCTCCTCTCCTGCTGCCTGATGAATTATATTCCTTGCTGATAGATTTGAGGATTTGCTTTCATTTACAGCCTGCTGTTTCTGGGGACAATGGTGATGAAGGAGTGTATCTCTCCCCAAAAACTTCCCACCACACTCTGTGCACTTGTACTTAGTAGCTGATGCCAGATGATGCTGGTGACGTTCTTTAAACTCACTTCCGGAGGGGTGATGTGCGATTTTCTCTTTTTCAGGTGTACTATCAGGGTGTGTAGGAAAATGATGAATAAGCTCAATGACAGTGGCAAAACACTGATGGCAAACTGGACATATGAATATGCTTGAAACTTCATCATTGTCTTCCTCTTGCTTGATTCCTGATGCAACATCAACATGGCTCTTCAGATGGCTGAGGAATTGTTGGGAAGAGGAAAAACTGCTGTTGCACTGACTGCAAGGATATTCTCTACTGGAACAAGATGGTGGATGGGTGTTCCTGTGTTTCTTCAAGTGAGAAGCATGAAGAAAGTGTTTATCACAATCAGTGCAAGAGTATGGTCGTTCTTTTGCTTCCATGCAACCATGCTCAGAGAGCTCTTCTGGATCTCTGAAACGCTCACTGCAAACTCCACAGCGATATTTAAACTCTGCGGTGTACACAGGGGAATGGTCAGAATGCTCGTTTTCTTCAACTGAAACTGATGGCGAAGGGTAGTCACCGGACCTGGAGTGGATTTTCCGATGCTCAGCTCTACTACTCTTGGTCTGAAATACCTTATTACATATGTCACAGGGGAAGTTCTCTTCACGGTGGGTCGACATGTGTTCTGCCAGCTGTGTGGGCCCCGTGAAACTAAGGTGACATTTGGAGCAGCGGTGAGGACGACTCTTCCCATGAGTATGCTTATGAGTTCTCAGAGCGAAGAGAGAGACAAACCCCCTGCCACATGTTTGACACTGAAATTCAGACTTGTGCATTCTCTGATGCTGCTGCAGCTGTGAAGCCTGGAAGAAACATTTACCACATTCTGCACATTCATGCGGCTTTTCACCCAGGTGACATAGCTGATGATCCTCAAGACTTTCAGATGTTGAGAATGTCTTGCCGCAGACGTGGCATGGGAAGTATGGCGCAGAGTCAGAGTCACTGTCACTGCCATAGTTTTCATCCTCATCGCTTTCACCAGTCGTACTCACTTGACTGCTAAATTGGTCACTGCTGCTCTTTACCAGTCCTATAGTCCAACGCTCCTTCCATTCTTTTGGATGCCATTTTTTATAATGTCTGGACAGTGATTTTTTGACAGCATAGACTTTGCTGCAGAACTTGCACTGAAATACATCGTCTGCATGATCTTCAGAGTAGTGTTCGCATAAAGACGGCCTTGTCCAAAACCGCTGTTGACACAGTTTGCAAAAAAAAGGCTTTGTAATGTCATGACTTGTTTTGTGCTTTTCAAGATCCGACAGGGTGGAGAAGCTCTTGTAGCACTCGCTGCACTGGAAATTCTGGTTCATCCCATGCAACTTCATATGTTTTTCTAAGTTTCCTTGACTAGAGAACATCCTGCCACACTTGGTACATGCATTTTGCTTTTTTGCTTGTTCCTCTCTCCCGTGATCCTCAAGGTGGCTAATAAGCATCAAACCGTCAGTAAAACTTTTATCACATTCTGAGCATTGGTATTGAACAGGTTTCTTGTCTTTACTTGAGCTACTTTGCACTTGATTTTCTTCAGATGTTTTTGGTGATTTGTCCACTGAGACATTTTCACAGGAGATGTTTGGCTCCAATTCTCCATCTTCAGTTGCTGCTTTGGAGTCTTCTTTGAACAAATGATCAGTTTTTTTCAGTGTAAAATCAATCTCTGCTTTCAAAGGAATGTCTAGCTGTTGCGTGGTATTAGGTCTACATTTCCTGTAGTGATTTCTGAGAAGAAATTTATTCCAGAAGCCCCTTTTGCATAACTTGCAGTTATAGGGACGTTCTGTTGTATGCACACGGAGATGGCCAGTAAGTCCAGCTTTATTGGAAAAGGACAAATTACACTCTTGGCAGACATATTCATTGGGGGTCTCATTATTAAGAGCGGCATCTAGTTTACAGATTAAATTTGCACCATCACTAAGGCCTTCTCCACAACTCTCCTCCACAGGTTCTTCTTTGATGTTTGGTATATTGGACAGAAGCTGTTGTAAGGGAGCGGCTGACACTGGTGGATTCAGTGTTTCCAACTGATGTGAGCTCAAAAAGTGCTCTTGGAGTTGTGAAAATAGCAAAAATCGTGAATTGCAATATGCGCAAGAAAAGCCTTTTGGTGGGCTTTGATGACTTGACTGCTGGTTTTTAGGAGCTGTTGGTGAGCCTGGTCTTAAAGCGCAAAGTTTTTTGTGATTTTCGAGTTTGTTCTCTGTGAAAAATCCTCCACATCTGTCACAGAGAACCTTTTTGAATTGAGGTTTCTTGGTGCACTTTACATGATGACGCTTCACATAGTCCTTCCTAATAAATCTCTCTCCACAGTACTCACAGGGATATGGCCTTTCTCCCGTGTGTAGGCGGGTGTGCACATGTAACTGCCAGCTGTTTTTAAAAGCACGGGGGCAATAACTGCATACATACTTTAATTTGTTGTGAAAGAAAGGTTGGACTCTTAGTAGGATTCGATTTTTTACCCCATCAAGTGGGCTTGTTGCACTTTCTTTTGGTTCATTAGTTTCGCCTGACGCAGTATCATTTGTTTCAATGCGGGGCTTTCGGCATTTCCTATCCTTCCTGTGCTTTTTTAGAGATTTCTCATGAGAGAAAGAGGAGCCACAACGTGTGCATTTGAATGGCTTCACCGCATGGAACATAGTGAAGTGTCTGGAAAGTTTTGACTGACATGGGAAGCTCCTCAAGCAGACTTCACACTCAAATGTATCTTGCTTTTCAGGTGGCTTGACATTAAAGTTACTTTGCCAACCTTTTCCGATATCATCTAAACTGATTTTAGGGATTCTGATCTCCAGTCGTGTCTTTTTAACCTTACAGCGAGCCTGGTGTACTTTTAGATGATCGTACCTTGAAAAGCAGCTGTCACAGGCTTTACAGCGATATGGCTTTGCTTCATTGTGTGTCAAAATGTGACTTCTCAAGTTCCGTGCTTTCATAAACGTCTTGGTGCAAAACCTACACTTGAACTTGTTTTCTATCTCTGACTGGGTACTCTGTGTTGTCTCTCTGAGAAAGTCCATTTGTGTTGCACCATCACTTTTGACCTTTGGCTCTTCCCCTTTAACACCATCACAGAAAGCTTCATGCTGCAAACACATGGTCTGGCTTCCAAATCTTTGGCCACAGTGCATACACGCATAGGGTTGAACACCTGTGTGTGAAATGAGATGTCTCAGAAACAATGATCTGTACCTAAAGCTTTGTGTACAGTAAGGGCATTTAAACTGGACTGTCTTTGTTGCATTGGACTGCAGAGGTCTTTCAAGGATGTTTTGGTTTATCTTTGAAGGCCTTTCCTTGGAAATGCTTGTGGTCAATGTCTCCATAACAGGAGGGCTTGTGGTCTCCCTGCAGAAGGATTTATGTTTACCTATCATATTAATCCCATAGTACTCCCCACATTTTGAACAAATTAGAAGAGATTTTTTCTTGTGAGCCTCATGGTGTCTTTGCCAGCGGTCTCTTTTAAAAAAACCTCGTGGACAAATGGAACACTTATATGGTTTCTTTTGAGTGTTGGGCTCTGCACATGGTTTCTTTTGAGTGTTGGGCTCTGCACATGGTTTCTTTTGAGTGTTGGGCTCCATGCATGGTTTATTTTGACTGTCGGGCTCCATACATGGTTTCTTTTGAGTGTCGGGCTCCATACATGGTTTCTTTTGAGTGTCGGGCTCTGTACATGGTTTCTTTTGACTGTTGAACTCCATTGGAACATGGTGGCTGGCTTTAGGAGGCAAGCATTTCTGAGTGTGAAGTTCAAGGTAAATAGATCTATAAAATTGTTTTCCACACTTGGTGCAAGAAAAGGGTTTGTCTCCTGTATGTTTAACCATATGGCGCAGCACACTGCGACGGTCAGCAAACTTAAGCTTGCAAAATGGACATTGATTTGAAGCAGACTCAGATATGTGTGTAAGACAGTGTTTCCTTAATATTTGGGGGTCATCAAATACCTCTTTGCATAAGGAACATTGCATCTGCCTTGATTCAGTCTCCTGCACTGGCTTTTCCAAGGACTGTACTGGCTTTTCCAAGGACTGTACTGGCATTTCCAAGGACTGCACTGGCTTTAATGGGGTTTCTTTTTCTGTATTACGTGGCTTCTTGTCTTTATTTCTGTGGGTCTTCAGATGTCTAAGCAAAAATGCGGGATACTGGAACAGCACATTGCATTCTGGGCACTGAAGCTTCCCCCTAATTAGGTGTGATCTCCTGTGTTGGATCAGCTCTCCAACACTTGGTAAAATCTTTTTGCAGACTGTGCACTGTATCCTCTTCTGGTGAGTCATTTTATGAGCAATCAGATGTGAACGTTGCTTGAACCCCTTTCTACATTCCAGACAGCGGTATGGCCTTTCACCGCGGTGATTGCGCTCATGTTTCTTCAGGGACTTATACACATCGAAACTCTTTCCACAAAAGCGACAGCTCAGAGCAGGACTTGGGCTTTCTTCAATCGTTTGTGACTGATTGGTGCTCTCTTCAGTCTTTGTAGTACTTGATGTCTCAAGTTTAGACATGACGGAGAAAACAGAGTTCTTATACTTGAACATTTTCCCAGTGAGCTTAAAAAGCTCATGTTTCTTCATATGCCTATATTTTCCAGAAGCATGGCAAAAGACTGCTGGGCATAGATTGCATTTGTAACGTGGTATAGAACCAGAAGTCGCTGAAGTTGAACCTTGAGTTTTCTTCTTTTGAACATGCACACTTTCTTGCATTTGTGGTTTCTGATCATTCTCCTTGGTGTTGTGCACCTCAGCCTCAGGGCTCGACTTAAGACTCTCGTCTGCAAGACGTTTAAGACATTCTCGCAAGCAAACCCCTTTAACATGTCTGTATCGGTTTGACGTTGATGTAAAGGCAGTGTTGCACAAAGGACACAGATATTTGTCACCAACTTTTAGCTTGCCTCCATAAATTTCATTTCTGACACAGTCCCTCAAATGTCGAGATCTGCTGTAGCAGTACTTGAAAAGTCGTGGACAAAGAGGACACTTGAATTTTCCTCCTGTCCCTTTGTCCTCATTAGGGATATTCTCACTAATGGCATTAATGTCAGACTGATTTGATGAAAGAACCATCTTCTTTTTCTTGTGCACATAATAAAGGTGTTTTTTGATCTTCTTTACAGAGTCAAACATTTTACCGCAGCAATGACACAGATTTTTGTTTGAGATGTCCATGAGTTTTACATAACATGTCCTCATGATCTCGGATGAAATGTTTTGTTGCACATCTTTCTGTGGCGGTGCTTTAGTTTCATTGATAACAGCATCAGAGTTCGTAACTGGCGGCTGGGATGACTTGCATCTACCAGGTGTCTTTTGGTGCCTCTGTAGGGTACCAGGCTGTGCAAAATACAAGCCACATCCATCACACCTAAATGGTGTTTTCCCAGTGTGACCCCGCATATGCTTAACGAAGTGAAGGATTTTTGAAAATACAAGACCACACACATTACATTTGTGGCGACCATAGAATCTTCTTTTCTTCTGTGGGAGTTCGTCTTTAGAGACACCACAACAATGTTTTTCTTCCTGATCGTTCCTCAACAGATAAACATTACAAGTGTTGCAGAATTTAAAATCGAGGCCTGGATGGCAAGAGTAGTGGTGCTCAATTAAAAGGTCTGTATTGTGGGCTGTATGTTGGCAGTTTTTACAATGATACAAATGACTGGTTCCTTTTGTTGACTCCAAAGTATTCAAAGTGACCACAGGATGCAGCAATTTTCTCAATTGTACAGAGGATTTAAAATGAGGTACTACTTCCTCTAAATGGCTCATGCTATCCTTGTTTGGACCAGGTAAAGTTTCTTGATACTCACTAGAGACAATAACTGTTCCATCAGCATCACATGAAGAGTCTTCCGACACAGGTTCACCATACAGTATGCCAGTCTCTAATTGGTCCCCTTTGGAAGAATGAAACTCTTTAAACGACTCGCCTGTATTCTCGAAAACATCTCCACTGTAACCCTCTGTCTCTTGCACCAGAGAACCTTCATGTAGTGACTGGTTCGCATCTGGAAAGAAGACTGTGTTGGTGTTCTGTTCTGGATTTGTCCTGTCCGTATCTGAATGTGAACTCACAACGGTACTTGAGGCATTAGGCTGCAAGGATTTTAAACTATCCGGAACACAACTGGTCACAGCTTGGGTGCTACATTCTGGATCTGTAGGAGAGGTCATAATTTGACTTAAAGAAGGACTTGTCCACTCCTGTGCAAGGCAGGCATGGATATCTGTCTTTGAGCTATCAAACTGCGATTGGGATTCTGGTTTGGCCACTAAATTTTGCCTGCTCTTGTCAGTTGCATCGTGCGTCACACTGGAACTGCAACATTTTTGATCTGGGGAATGGGTTGGGGTTTTTGCCACTTGTGTACTTGTTTCCATTTCTTCAGAAGGACATACATCTGTATTTAAGACATCTGTCTGTGAACATGATTCTGTAGGACTAGCAATATGAACTGAAGGAGTGTCCCAAGAGACTTTGGGACCTTGATCTGGGGTAGTGTTTGGAGTTTTCATCTTCAGTGGACTTGTTTCCATTCTCAGAGAGGGATGCATGTCTGTTCCTGATCTACTAGGAGGCATGCATGAATCTGGGTGACTTGCAGCACTTCTTGTGGTCTCGTCATCAATATTGGAATGACTGCCACTAGTGACATAGAAACTACAATCTGGATCTGGAGAACAGCTTGGGGTTTTCTTCTCTAGTGGGCCTGTTGGCAGTTCTGGACTCAGATGAATGCCTTGGCTTGAGCAATTTGCATGCATGTAGGAGTCTATATCTTTTTCATTGTCAGTACCCTTAGAAGGACTAACATTGGCGGGACCACTACAGTCCAGATCTGTAGAAGGTTTTGTCATCTCTGTTGCACTTGTCAGTTCTATATTTCTCTGAGGTATGGCATCTGTTTCTGAGCTCCTTAACTGTGAGTCAGATTGTACATGATTTGCCATCTCTTGCTTGTTGTCATCACTTGTATCTTTAGAAGAATTTTCCTTAGTGTCATAAGAGTCAGTACAGTTTACATCTGGAGAAGTTGCATTTTCCTTCTCTGCTTCATTTATAAAGTCTTTCATTTCCTTTATTTCTCTGGAAATATGCATGTCTGTGCTGGAGTTACTTAGCTCCAAGCAGAATTCTGAAAGTTCCGTAACATTGTCATCAGTAAAATGATCACTTGTCTTAGTAAGGCTTTTACAGCAACTGCCCTGACCTACCTTTTCAGACTGATGTTCAGCTAACTGCAAGCTAGAGTCAGCATGATTGTTGCTAATCAAAGTGCATTCATTCAGTTCTCGACAAGTGCCTTTAAATCTTGACTCCTTCAATGCAGATGGACTGGAAGATAGAGGCATATTTTTCTTGACTTCCTTCTTCTGACCGTCAGTTTCTATGGATTCATTTCCACACTTGTTGGAAAATGAAATTGGGGTCTGATGCATATTAGAACTCTCATTGTCCAACGAACCAGATTCTTCTGTCAACCTTTTAAGAACCTGGCTTTTGGCTTGTTTCTCTTTACTGACATTTCTAAAATGATCATCAATTAAGTCTGGATTATTGAATCCTTCAATTTGATCCCTCGTTGTCTTTAAAATTCTTTTTTCTGCATGACACTGCTTATCATCAAATGTGGCCAGAGCTGTGACTTGCTTTTTCCTGTCCTTGTCCACTGAGCACTGACTGATTCCATCTTCAGTCCGGTTTTCAGCCACTGAGACGTCTGGATATGTAGCTCCTTTGAAATCTCTCTCTGCACCTATTGATTTTTCTTTTTGAAAACCATCACAGTCATTTCCATCATGTACAGTCTCACTCTCTGTAACCATTGACACTGAAGAGGTAGTAGAAGACTGATTGTGTGCACTGTATGATTCTTCTAAACTTTCTCTGTTGTCTTGCACACATTCAGCTATGTTTACACCTTGATTTCCATCCACTTTCATATTTGATGGCAAAGTGACATTTGGCTCTGGTGTATTAGGGCACAGGTTCTTAGTTTGGAAAGTCACATTTCCAGTCTCTGTGAAACAGCTTTCTGATGAGCTGTCTTTTGAAACAATGCCACTGTTCTGTTTAGAACATGAATCAACCGTCATGAGTTTACATGAAGGCCTTGTTTCACTACCTTCTGTATCTGAACAGCTGCTTACATCGGAGTAGCTCCCGAGACACGACATAGATAGCATTTCACAGTCTGGTTTAAGTCCTTGTAGATCTGGAGCAGCTGAAGGAAAAGATGCCGATGTTGGTAATCCGTCAGAGGCAAAATCTGAGAAACTACTATTTTCGCATCTTTGCAAGTAATCTTTTTCCAAATGTTCTCCATCAGTTTGCCATTGAGCTTCGCTGGAGCATGTTTGGTAAGCACAGTCTGAGACTGAATTTTCAGTGCTCTTGCTTGTGCAAAGGTTAGTGTTCAAGGTTGAGTTTGATACAGGGGCTTCTTGCGAAACTGCTGTTCCTGAGAAATCATGGTGTCCTAAGATGTTTTCTGCATGCTGAGGAAAGGTCCCTTCTGTCTCCGTCGTTTTCCTCAGAGTACCAGAATCTGATGACAGAGGCTGTAGGTTATGGAAATAGGAATCCCATCCATGAGCCATTCTCTGGATGGACAAGAAATCAGGGCTCCTCACACCCAATCCTGAAAGTGCATAAAAGCATAAAATATGAAAGAAGACTATAACAAATATCCTGGACCCGCTGCCCTGCACGGATTTTATTCAGTTTCTTTTCAAAGCACCCAAACATCACTACAAAAATGCTAA
>JBAMYA010000008.1:291175-307577 GCA_037176975.1 Arrhamphus sclerolepis
CAGTAGCTTCGGCTTTTACTTTGAAAAGTTGGAGCGGATGTTTCGCCTCTAAACACATACTAGCTCTCTGATTAGCCACGTCATGTAAACTTAGCAGTGGAGCAGTTGTCAAAGAGAGGCAGCACTGCTTGTAATTTATCGTGTTATATTTTTTTCCCAAAGGGGAGCTTGAGAGAGGGGCTTCTATTTTGAGTTATTAAATTGGAAGAAGTCCTATGGAAGGATGTCGGACATCGGAGACTGGTTCAGAAGCATCCCCCTCATCACCCGGACTTGGTTTGCTGCTTCGATTGCTGTTCCCTTTATTGGGAAACTAGGACTGGTTGACATAAGAAATCTTTTGTTGTTTCCGGAGCTGATCTTTAGCAGATTTCACGTAAGTTTCTCACGGCACCGTTAACCCCTTTCTTTGTGTGTCTGTAGGGGCGACTACTGTTTTAAAATCGTCGTCTTGCTGTGTTTTGGATGTGTTCGCTTAGTTAGGTGGCTAACAGTTCTAGGCCTGGGTGATGCTGCAGCCAATCAGAGACTGAGACGTAGGCGCTTAGGACTTCCGGATGCTGTCACAGTTTACACAGAAATAAGGATTAACAACGCCGGTGTAAAAGTTTATTATTTATTAGCATTGACTTTTTATTATAGAAAGCATATCAACATTTACATTTACATTATTTAGTTATTTACAAGAAGTGTATCTTTAAAGCGCTCTTCTAGTTCCCTCCACAAGGCGGAGATGTTAGAACATTTCATTAGTGTGCTCAGCATGTGATGTTAGGAAATGATTTGTGAATGTTAAATTAATAAACGGAATTCAGGCTACTATTAGTAGTGGTAAGAAATAATTGATATGTACACACACACACACAGATATAGTTTGTCCATTATTTTCTCCTGGGTATGTTCCTGGTTTGTCATTCCCGAAACACTTCCCCCCAGGAATCATAATAACCTGATTCCCAAACTACGCGTGTAACTCACAAGTTTGATGACGATGCAATATTACAGCATTTAACTAAATGATGATTCACTTGTTGATGTTACAGTGTGCCATGGTAGAATTTTGATTTGATTTGATTGAGGAGCTAATAGTCTATATGAGACAATATCATAGGGCTGGGCAATTGATAGAAAACTAATTATGCAAACCTGCATTTAGAACGTAAAAGCAACATGATCTTGCCTATGTCAGTTATTTCAGTTGTTTGCAATATTCAGTAGTTTTATTGAAGCAGCAGGGTGCCTTGGTGGTTAGCACTTTTGTGCTACAGACTCCTGGAACAGCAAGTAAAACTGCATTCGGGAAACAGTGTTCTACCAAGACAGTATGGAACTATGAGTTTTTTCAAATATATTGGAACTTTATCATGTAAGGCTTTATATGTAAGACGTAATATTTTGAATTTGATTCAAAATTTAAAAGGGAACCAATGTAATGAAGCCAGAAATGGTGAGATGTGGTCTCTATACCCAGTTCTAGTTAGGACTCGTGCTGCAGCATTCTGGACCAGTTAAAGGTTTTTAACAAGGCCATTAGTACAGCAAGAAAATAATGCATTACAATAATCCATCTTAGAGGTAACAAAAGCATATATTAATTTCTCTGCATCCTCTTGAGTCAGGATGTTTCTAATTTTCCTGATATTACACAGATGAAAGAAAGCTGACTTTGTGACCTGTTTCACATGAGAGTTACTGTAAATGGTACTTTGGTACTCCACCGCTGACCCTAGTATGACTGGGCCAATCATTATTGCCATGGACAAACTGAAATTGGTCTGATAAATATGAGATGGACCATTTTAATGTTGTTCCTCTAAGTCCAACAAACTACTCTGATCTCTTAAGAAGAATCTTGTGGTCAATGGTGTCAAATGCTGCACTGAGATCCAAGAGGACAAGAACAGAGACAGATCCACTGTCAGACGCCATGAGAAGGTCATTGGTGACTTTAGCTGTGCCCCAATCCAGCGGCCGCATCCTTCGAAGGACCTGCCCTACGTAGTCTACGTAGGCCACGGACCCGCTGTATGAGCTCATTTGCTGTCTTGATGATTTCTGACAAAATAAAATACAAAAAATGTCTACACAAATGAAATAAGCCTATCAGATAAGAACCAGTAAGTACAGTTGATTCCAAGGTCTCTGTGCTATCTAATGTAATCCCCATAGTTGGGAGGAGAATATGAATTTGATCTTTAATATTTACTATTTTATTCATAAAGAAGTTCATAAAGTCATCAGCAGTTAAATGAGATGAATGTATGACTCTATGGAGCTGTGAATCTGAGTCAACCTGGCAACCGTACTGAAAAGAAATTTGTGGTTATTCTGATTTTCTGTAGTTAATGAAGAGTAATAAGTTATCCTAGCTTTCCAAAGAGCTCTTTTATACATTACCAAACTCTCTTTCTAACTCAGATGGGATTCTTTTTAAGTTTGTGGAATGCCGTTTTCTTTCCAACCATCTACATTTCTGTTTTAGACTCCACATTTCTGCATTACACAAGGACACAAACTTTCTAGGATTTAACTACCTTACTTTTCAGGGGAGCAACAGAATCCAGAGTTAAATGCAGGAAACAGGAAATCTGACAGACTATCAACACATGAAGGATCAAGACTTTCAGAGCTGTTCATAGTTGCATGAATAGGCGGGAAGTGTCCATGCAGAGCAGGAATTTTCTCCTTGAGCTTAATGACAGCACTGTCAGAAAGGTCTCTACTGTAACCTTTCTTTTTAATGCCTATGGCATCATTGTGGCAAGTGAATTGAAACGAGATTAAAGAATGGTCAGATAGAACTGGGTTTTGGGGAAGATTGCTAAATATTTCGTTTCAATTCCATAAGTTAGAACCAAGTCCAGCGTATGATTGCAGCGGTGAGTGGGTCTTTCCACATGTTGACTGAATCAACTAGAGCACTAGAACTAGAGCTAAGGCTGTCACACTCCACATCCACATGGATGTTGAAATCACCGATTATGATGACCTCATCTGCCTGGAGAACTAGATCAGAAATGAAATCTGAGAAATCAGAAATTCTGAATAAGGACCAGGAGGACGGTGCACAATCACCAGGAGAATTGGTCTTGTGACTTGACTTGGAGCCTGGCAGATGTAGACTTAACAGCAGGTTTGTAAATGAGATGTACGCTTTGGCCTAAAGTTGAACTAGAATTATAAACTGCTCCTACTCCGCACCCTCAGCCTGTGCTTCTAGGAATATGATAATAAGTATAAGTAGGTGGAGCCGATTCATTCAGACTAATATAATCTTCTTGCTGCAGCCAAGCTTCTGTCACAGAGAAGGTCAAACTGGTGATCAATGATCAAATCATGTACCAAAAAAGCTTTAGAGGAAAGAGATCTAATGTTTTACAATCCACATTTGATCCACATATTTCTGTCCTCAGTCAATTTACTGATTTTAATTGGAATTAAATTGGATTATTAGATTTTGATAGATTTCGATTTTTAAAATTGGAATGATCTTATTTATTTGGACAGTCCGGGAGCAGACACAGAATTAACGGGGTAGTGGGTAAGTGACTGCACAAACTGAAGCACGGAGAAGAGTTTAGGACCTCAACTCTGCCTCCTAGTCTGGACTCTGGATTGTCAGAGTTTAGGACTATTATTACACTTGGCCAGATTACTGGATAAGAGAGCTGCCCCATCCAAAGTGGGATGAATGAAATCTCTCCTAATCAAACCAGGTCTTCCCCAGAACATGTGCCAATTATTTACTAGGCCCACATAGTTACCTGGACCAGGGGCTAAATTATGATGTGCAGCTAAACATGCCATGCCTGGTCACATTAGGTAGGGGTCCAGAGAAAATTACAGAGCCTGATATTGATTTTGCATAATTTCACACTGACTCTGTTAATTTTAGGGAGGTGTTTACTGCCGACGTGGATTACAGTTTTACTAAACCTACGTTTAGATTTCACCAGCAGTTTCAATTTTGTCTCAATGTCACCCACTCTGGCCCTGGGAATATTGTGGTCGTTGGTGCAGAGTACTTCACATTTTGAAGAATGGAGTCTCCAATGACCAAAGTCTTCTCAGCAGGTGTGTCGCTGAGTGGAAAGAATCTGTGATTAATGTGGAGCGATGGTGGATGGTGCACCATGGACCTCTGCTTGACACTACGCCTCTTGTTGCGCACAGTCACCCAACCTTCCTGGCTGCACGGGAGCTGCTGGGGGGACTAACAAGACACCTAGCCTTAGCTTCAGAGCGATCCGCATCAGCTAGCAGGGCCTGGCTAACTAGGCTATTGTTTTAGCTTCCATGGTGCAGAGCCAGATAGCTAAGCCTCGCCTCCAGGGAAATAACGACACTACACTTAACACAAAGTCAACTACTATTAAAGGAGGCAGAGATATTAACTCAACATGAGACAGACAGAGCAGGAGAGAGAGGGAGAAGTCATGATCAATGGGGCTAAGCTAGGCTAACAGATATAACTGGAAAAAAAAATGGTGTAAAGAGTGCTTCAACATGGAAGTGTAGACTATCAGAGCAACAATATAAGTGTAGCAACACCAAATTGATCAGGTGAAGGCAGAGAAAGAAAGTAGAAAATACCAAAACAGTGCAGAGCAGAACACGACTGAACAACAGTGATAGAGGCAAAACGGGACGCTTACCACGATACGTCAGCACCCATTCGTTTGTGAACACAGCAGATTTAAATGTTCCCATGTGGTCAGAATTGGTATTGTTACGTATATTATTACATATAGTGCCTTTAAAAATGGTTTTTGGATTTTTTTTTGCAGAAGCCAGACTGACGGCACATACGGTAGTAGTTTATGTTGTAAACGGGTAAATTCCATTAGGTTTAATCATACTATTTTTTTCTTTTGTTTCAGATCTGGAGACCTGTGACAGCCACTCTTTATTTCCCAATAACTCCTAATACTGGGTTTCTGTTCCTAGTCAACCTATATTTCCTCTACCATTACTCCACTCGTCTAGAGACAGGTGAGACTACTGTCTTCGAGGTTTACAAGTAGTCTCATGAAAAGTTTTTACAGATAGTGGCTTCTTCGTCTTGATATTATCTTCATTATGGTTTTCCTTTTATTTCTCAGGGGCATTTGATGGCAGACCTGCAGACTACGTCTTCATGCTCCTCTTCAACTGGATCTGCATTGTTGTATCCTTTGACATGACAAAGCAGAAGATCCTTTTAAAATCCTAAATGTTAAAATTTAATCTTTATAATGTAAAATGATTTCTCAAACATCGAGCTAAATCCAGTTGAACCTGTTTTCCACTTTTAAAGTCTACTGGTTTTCTTTCTCCTCCATTTCCCTTTCATTTGTCTTTTTTGTGCCCCATCTCTTTTCTCTGTCTCTGCAGCAGTGTGCCATGTCAGTGGCTCTGTGCCAGTGGCCCAGTGTCAGTCTACCCCTGCAGAGCAGAGAAACCTAATCTAGGTCACATGCAGCACTAGCAGAAGTACAGTCCGGCCCACATCTCAGCTCCGTGTTGATTTGTCAAGAGTTCAGCTCTATTGGCCATCTTGACATGCTTTTTACTGACATTTCTTAGCCAGTGCAAAAAAAAGAAAAGGAAAAAAGAATCATGCATCCTTTATGAAATATCTGGAGTATTTGTTAGCTCAGGTAAAACTGCAGGAATTAAAGAAAAGAAAATGGTTTGATCTGTTAAGATGAGATACTTTACTCAAGTCGAACAGACAAGTAAGGCTGCCGGGAACTTTATCTATCCATCTTATCTACCTGTCTAGCTATCGCACCTCAGGCTCCAAATGTTAGAATACCGAGCTCTTTGTCCTTGACTGCATCTGTAGATAACTGGGTTGCTGATGAATATGCAGGTGAGAATCCTCCTCAGCTCATGCTGTATTTATACCACAAAGTGGATTATAACCTCTGCATCTTCTTTATGACACATTTGACACTTCTTAGCAAAAATAATTTGGGATGTAAAGATACTGATTTGAATGGGACTTTGATGAAGGAAAAGGTTTGCAGTTTGAGAAAAACACATTTTTCCACTCATTAAATGTATAATTTCCTTTTGTGGATTTCTCAAGGTTTATTGAATCTAATTGAACTCAGTTTCGTGTTAGGGTATCCTGGACAGCCACACCCTTTCACTTCAAGAAAACACCCTCCCTTTCTCAGGCATTTCCACTGGTGCAGAATGTACCGAACCAATCACAACAGGGTAGGGTTGTGCTTTAACGACTCATACAGGAACCTCCAAGAGCCACTAATCAAATAAACCAAGATGGCTGCAATATTGTTAGCAACACATTCAATTAACAAGTTTTTACTGCAGAGTGGACAAGTCATTCTCCAGCCTGCCCAGTCAACTGCGTGCCATTTTGAATGTCTTTAGCAGACACTAGTCTGGTTGCCACTCAGCCAACATCATGTTTCTCTGATTGGTTGTATGCCTCTGAAGTGCTGTTCAGAGGTCCTTTGGTATGGAGTCCTGGAAATCAAAGTTGAATCCAGAGCAACCACACTAATTCTTTCTGTCAAAGGGGAAAAGAATTATTATCTTATTATTATTATCTGGGCTGGTGCGATGAAGCAACCCCACCACGGACTTGAAGGTCATCCTGACTTTTTCCTTCTGGTCCAAGTACAGAAATGGTTCAGTTCTGTACTGACTAACACCAAGTACTGGTCACACTGCTCAGTGGTGATTGTTTTAACTCTGTTTTGTGTATGTTTTCAGCTGCTCATGATCCCACTGATTATGTCAGTGTTGTATGTTTGGGCTCAGTTCAACAAGGACACGATTGTGTCCTTCTGGTTTGGAACACGATTCAAGGTATGGAGCACTTTTATCTGGTAAACAGATTTAAAAAAAAAAAAAAGTTTTAAGAATATAAATAATGTTTGCCACTCTCTTTCAGGCACATTATCTTCCTTGGGTCATCCTGGTCTTCAACTTTATCATCGGAGGGTCGTAAGTACAAATCTGGTGTTTAACACATTAAACAGCACTGTTCATTGTTGTTCCTGTGACGTCTGATTAGTCTTCCTCTCTTTGTTACTGTGCAGATTTGTGAATGAACTGACAGGAAATTTGGTGGGCCACCTCTATTTCTTCCTCATGTTCAAATACCCCATGGACCTGGGAGGACGCTCCTTCCTCTCCACACCAGAGTTCCTGTGAGTCTTAAAGCAAGCGATAACTGGACCTAAAATGTTACAATCGCCAGTAATGCTGGTGAGGTGTTTCAGGCATGTTCAGCTGGGTGAAGCCCCAGGCCCAGGACATGTTGGAGAGATGATAATAATCTGGGACACCTTGGTGTCCTCCCAGGAGAACTGGAGGTGGTAGGGCAGAAGGTCTGGGCCTCACTGCTTAGGCCGCTGCCCCCACCACCCAAACCCAGATAAGCAGAATCTTGCACAATGATAGCTCATTAAAATCTGACAACATGGACATTATTACAGCCCAACGATATAGTTATGCCACCAGGTTAATTTGAATTGTAACAATACTGTAAAGCTTTTTGCCCCTTTAGTCTGGATTTGTTGCTCTGTTACTTAAAATATCACTTTTTAACATCTTCCTCTTCTCTCCAGGTACCGGTTCTTCCCTAACAGAAGAGGAGGAGTGTCCGGCTTTGGAGTTCCTCCCAGCAGGAGGCCGACTGCCCAGGAGCAGGGAGGAGGAGGAGGAGGTGGCGGCGGCGGTCGTCACAACTGGGGACAAGGGTTTCGTTTGGGCGATGAATGAGAGAGCCCTTCACCTCCTCAGCTCCCATTAACAAAGGGGTGGGCAGTTAATGTTTTGGACTAAAATCCTTGCTTCCTCACATTATGTCCTGTTTGATAGAATTAAAAACCTTGACTTGAAAATTAAAATTTGTATTTGTGTTGTTTTAAAAGACACAACAGGATGAAATTTGAGGAAGAATGCATTTTAACCAATACTGCACAGCAGGACTCAGACTCTGGCTGTAGGCTCAGTTCACCAACTAAAGCCAGCTCTATTTTTACTACTGCAGATGTGTCCAAGTGAAGCAGATTTGGAGGGGGGAGATGTGTTTTTCTGTGACGATTCTAATGCCACCCTCATATTTCCTTCTTTCCTGTCCTCTCCTGCCTTTTTTCCGCCACAACTTACCATTGGGACAGTCATGATGAGAGATGCTGCAGCTGCACACCAGCACGCTGTTGATTTTCACTCGTGTTCCTCCCTCTCTGTGATGCCATATCAGATTACATTGTAATTACCAATGCACTGGGAGTGCCGTCCCTCAACAGAACACGGGAAGAGCTATTTAGAGAGCACTGTTTCCAGGTCTGAATTTCCAAGGATGTGAAAGGTTTTTGAGCAGGTTCTTTTTCTGCCATAAGACACAATCAGAAAGAGGTAAAGATGGATTGTTGCTCTCATTTTGTAAATACAGTTGTTTATTAAAAGGATGAGAGTCTGGGTGAATAATTGTCATTGTATGTTTTCTTAATGAAATGTTTTGGATAGAAATATTCTATCAGCAGAAAATATTTTTCAGCAAACGTGACTTTAGATAGCTGGTTTTGAGTCCCTACATGATGGTACAGTATACGGATAATATAGAGTGGTCAGTACAGTTAAAAATACTTGTTTTATGGCCACAAAGTAAAAATCCAGCAATATTCAGATTTTCTGTTTTCCATCTTATGCATACTCATAAGAATATTTACTTTGCGTTTTTGCATTTAAAGCCAAAACAGCTTAAACTTTTGAGACTTCTGGCATCATTCAGTATAAAGTGCCGTGAATTAGGCTGGCAGTTTGGATAGGTTAACAGTTTAATGTTAAGGCGTAAGAACATGTTGCCTCAAAGACTTAACGGCCGTTTCAGACTGCAGGACGTCTTTCTCAGAACAATCGGCTCTGTATGTCGTCAGAGTTCAGATTTAACTTCCACGATACTTGTTCTGACACCAAATCACACTGCAAGTCTCAGACCGATTTTAGTGCCATAAAACAGTCTTATAACTGAGTTTAAAAAATAAAGTAGCATCCAACTCTGAACTTAAATCATAAAACTTTAGTCTCCACATGCCAAAACTTTTGACAGATGAGTGCGTTCATGTCGTCATTCGTACAGACTGGTTTGTTGGCAGGGATTTTTTTTTTTTTTTTAAGTGGATAATACCAACCTTTGTGTAGTCTACATACAGTCTTCCTTCCTGTGGGCTTTACATCTACAAATTACCTTTTTTTAAAAAAAATAAAACAATTCTGTGCAAAATGGTTTTGTACTGAAGTAAATGAGAACTCTTTTTCCCTTTTTCAGATTTTTTTTGTCACTGACACAAAGAATGAGAGGTTTTACAATTAAGTGTGTTTTATTGAACTGCAACGCGCTTAAAGCAGAAATTGAAAATGCAAGCGGTATTCTGTATTAGTAAACCGAGTCTACAGTATTCCAGGTGCTCGTCTTAATGTAAAACTGAAGCAGCAGGAACCAACATGCAGTCTGCCCACAGCCATACATCAGCTGTTCATACTAGTTAAATGACAGCTCAAACTTTCTTTGTCTGTATAAAACCTCCAAGGATGTGAAAGTGTACCCAAAAATCAGAGAAGTTCCTTTAGCTCATTGAGGAGGTAAAGATTGAAATAACTTAATACATGCAAGCAGCTCATGGCGACTTTGGGTGCTGTGACATTCCAAATGCTTTTTACCATTTGTCAAAAAGTAAAAAGGGTAGACCTTTTTTAAAAAGAAAAAAAAAAAAAATCGGTATCTCAAACATTCATGAAGCTCACTTTGAATGTGCACAGATAACAGAGCACAATCCCACCTTAAATAAGACAAACACCCAACTGTAGCCACACAGTCCAGATAGAAGACGAGAGGTGCGTTCACATACAACAGCTGGACAAAATGGATATTAAATTGCTGAAATAAAGGAGCTCTGAACATTTCACTTGTAATAGTGCCACAAAAGTTTTTTTTTCTTTTTCTTTTAAATCAAGTTCATCCATTAAAAAACAACCAATGAGCTGAAATTGCACACTCTTCTTTCTTCACTTGAGGCCCACAGGACATAACAGGCATACACTGAAGAGGCAGCATGGGTGATGGAACACACACTCCGCTCTGTGATTTATCACTTCTATAAGCAGAAAATTCTGCACTGTCTCAGGTTCATGAGCACACCTCAGGTACTGATCCAAGAGCAGCTGATAAGAAAAATACCAGGATTTAGGATGTGAAGCACCTTTAAGCATCTGCACCACTGCCTTTGAGTCATAACTCGCTCATGTGTCCACTTTCTGGTCTCAGCAGTGAAGCTGTGGCCGTGCTCAGATCGCACATTCCTTTACAGCACTTCTGAGTCATTTCCGTCTTCACCGTTGAGTCTATGAGGGTGTTTGAAAGCAGCGTAGTAGGAGTGTTTCTGTCACTAAAGAAATACACAAGTGCCATCATAATGACTAAAATACATGTATCCTTTTCAAGAAAAAAATAAAATAAAAAGAGGCTTTTCAGCAAATAACTATGATACAGTTTGATCTCAAAATAAAAACATTCCACATCTGGGCGAACATTCAGACTTGAAATAAAAAGTAATAAATCTTGCCCTCCCAGTAAAACTGTACAAACCGTTTTGGTAATACAGAAAAATATTTACACAGGCGTTTCTTTAAAAAGAAAAAAAAAAAAAATATACATATATATATATATATATATATATATTAAAGAATAATAGTAGTGAAAATGGATCAAGTCCTGCTTTGGCACTCCTTACTGTCAGCATCTGCACTTCACTTTAGCGCTTCAGTGCTGGAGCACAACAGTCCCTGGCGCTTTTATGATGACATCACAGGATGATGCATCGCTGGGTGCACAGTTGATTGTGTCATGGTGGCTGATGACTCAGCATTCAATCATTCACTGTACCTGGAAATATGACAAAAAATATGACACGCTTGACTATAAAAAAAAACAAAAAAAAAAAAACTATTCAACATTTCAAAATCATTGGATGTTATGTTTATATGAAGTGAAAACCAAATGTGATGGTTATGAAAATGCAGATTATCATGTAAAAATAACCAGAAGTTTGCATTGTATGGTTAGTTTGCATTCTTGTGACCACAATGTGTTTGTATGTGCTTCTCCTTTGATGCTAATGATAGTGTATACCATCCTTTCTGAAGGACTCATCAGTGGTAATTACACACCAATAGCATCCTGGGTAGCTGAAGGCTGCAGCTGTGGCATCTTAAAGAAACAGTTCACCATTTATTTAAGCCAAGTTACAAGCTGAGGCTTTCTGGGTCATCTCTTCTTTAAAATTTGACCTATGAAGACTCGAGAGGGTCTGGAACATCTCAGCATGTCAAAAGCTTGGAACCACCGCAGAACAATACAGCAGCCATGTGAACTATTGTTGCATCTGTGGGGCAGATGCAATAAAAATTCAGTGGCATACTTTAAAGCTGAACTATAAGGTTTTTGTTAACAATGGATCAAATGTCAAATGTGTATTGTGAAAGGTGTTGCTTTTACATTAGTCATAAAACACAAATCATGACTTAATGCAGCTTTAAACTTGATTACATTCGGTATGATCCAAGGAAATGTTTGTATATTTAGAAAGAAAATTCTAATACATTTATTTTGTGTTGTATTACTCCATTTATACTTCCTTCTTCCATTTTTACTGCAGCAGATTTAAGTTTGTACAAGCTACAATTTAAGATGTTTCATGAGTTTGACCTACCATCAACCTGTCACCCTCCCAGGGTGCTCCAAAGTCAGAACGTCAGTGTCCGTTGTCAGCTTCTGTCTTTTTGCTCCTCCTTCATTTTCCTCCCCGACAGCAACAGTTACCTTCACCCACCTGGAAACCAAACAGACACATTTGACCACAAAATAAGATTACCTGTAGTAAAAGGTCTGCTGCAGCACCAACTCAGCAACCACAGCTTCATATATGCCCATATAGCCTAATTTTATATTATTAAAAAAAAAAAATAAATAAAAAGTTAGGGCTGTGCATCCATGCTCTTGACTCACCTCCCCTTTTCAGCTGCATTAGCACTGGTCTGGTCCTGCCTGGTCCTGCTCTGGTCCGTCACACCCTGGGCTACTTTGTCACTAAACCACTGGACTTTGCTTTGCTCACACAGTTTGGAGTTCTCTGTAGCTTCCACATTCCCACCAGTAACCTCTGCTGCACAATGGGATTAAGGATTAAGAGTAATAACGATAGGCAAATAACAAAAAAACAAAAACAAAACGCCACAATATCCTTCCTCCAAACTCACCCTCCACAGCCTTGACTTCCAAGGAGATACTCGGCTTTATCTCAGTGCTCTGGCCGTTCTGTTCCTGGCCTGCTTTCTGCTGCTCTGCAAGGTTCTGCTTTTGGAAACCTTCCATCCAGTCCAGAGTTTCACCATTCTTCAGGGCCGAGCGATGGTCCTTGAACCAGCGGACAATGTCTGTGCGTCCCAGGCTTGTTTGGACTTCCAGCTGGCTGTACTCTTCTGGAGAAGGCCACTGGGTTTGGCAGAACATCTGTCAGGGCAAAGTACATGAACAAAAACACATCAGCTACACACTCATGATTATGATGTAAAATACAGCACTTTATTTTTTTTTTTTAGGCGTTAGAGCTTTTAGTTAAAAGATTAACAAACACTACTAAGTCACATTTCGGTACAGTTGGTAAAATTTAAAAAAGATGTATGTGAATGGCAAAACTGAAAGAACTACATCCTCAAAGCTGCTGACCTCCCTGCGTGTAAATAACGTACGCTGTACTAAGTACATTGAAAAACTACTGCTCACACAGAGAAGAAGGTCAGAGAGGGTCTATGAATGACATTGAACGTTTCATTTGAACTGTGCTTTAAACACATTTACTTGTGTGCACTGAATTGCATTGAAGGAAGCAATCATTACAAAACTCTCCTTTTATTTCCGGCAACGCTGGCATTCAAATTCTCCTAGCAGCATACTTTAATAGATCGTCCTCTACTTTGTATCAGAACAGACTTTTTTTCCCTTCTTGTTACCTCTCTGAGCAGGGCCAGTGAGCAACTAGAGATGGCTGCGGGGCTTGTGGAGGCCGACGTGATGGGAGGATGTGGAGAAGAGCAGAAAGAGGTGAGAATGGGAGGAGATGTTGAAGATGAATGCGTTGGAGGCTGAGGGGAGGAGGCTGCCAGAACAGGGGGGGAAGAAGTAGAGGAGGAGGAGAGGGCTGGTGGGTGAGGAGGGGAGCGGAGAAGCTTTGCGTCCTGCTCTCGATTAGAAGCCCCGTTCAGCAACGCGCCTCCGGGCCGCTCTAATCGGTCTTCTGCGTTCTTGGAGGCCATGGTGAGTAAAACCTTCTCCATGTTGTCCCTCAGTGCCCTGCGCTCTGAAAACCAGCAGTCTACCTCTGTTTTGGACAGCCTGGTCCCCTGGGCCAGCTGGTCTGCAGAAAAACAGAGTGGTGGATCAGGTGAGATGTGGTTCCTGGACGTGGAGTGGTTCTTTTATAGAAACCTCAGAATTCAGCCTCTCTCCAGAATTAAAGACGGACTCATTAAAAACATTTTCTGTGATTCTTGTCATGAAGACACCAACTAAATCAAGCGTACAGCTCCCCCGAGTGAAAGAAAAAGAAGTCACATGATGTGAACCTACATAAATAGAATCCAGCACAGTTTTCTTTCTTCCAAGTAGTTTAAACATAAAAGTATAATGACGCTGAACAAAATAAAAACAAACTGTTAATGAAGCAGACCTGCTTGTGACATGCGTGTGACGGGGTTGATGGTTTTACCGAGCTCTGCTTCTGTTGGAGAGCTGCTTCTCTGGAAACTCTCCTCCAGAGCCTTGAGCTGCTCTGACGACTTCCCCTTCACTCTCTCCAGCAGGGGAAACTGGTTGGGCACTGCCTTCTTAACAGGCCTGTCTTTTATTGGTGCTGCCGCTTCTGCTTTCACCAGTACGGGCGGTGGAGGTACATCTTCAGGACACAAAAAACAACACTTAACCAAATTATGCTGAATTTTTGTGTTTTGACGAGAACACAAGTAATTGCAACACGAAAAAACAATTTTAATTTTTAAATGTTTCCTTATATACAGCAAAACATGAAGAAAAGATGTATAAAATCTGTTACTTTACACAAAGCGATGAAAAAGGCTGTTCAAAACAACAGCAGTGTCATTTTTCTTTAGAAACTCAAACATTTACTGAATAAAGTGAGAAATGTTTGAAGATGCATTGTTCCTGTGAATCACTGAACTAATATTTAGTTGTATAACCACTGTTTCTGAGAACTGCTTCACATCTGAGCTCATGAAGTCCACAAAGTTCTGAAACTTGTGAACAGGTATTCCAGTCTAGGACCACTGGACGACATTCCCTAATTCCTGCACATTTCTTGGTTTTGCCTCAGAAACAGCATTTTTGATGTCACTCCACACATTTTCTATTTGATCGAAGTCTGGGAATCGGACCGACTACTACATAATGTTAATGTTGTTGGTCTGGAACCAAGATGCTGCTGCTCACTGGTGTGTTTGGGGTCGTTGTCTTGTTGAACAAGACATAACAAACATATAATCAGAGTATGATGCTTGCTCTACCATGCTTCACTGTCTTCAGTGTACTGTGGCTTGAATTCAGTGTTTAGGGGTCATCTAACAAACTGTGGCCCCTAGACCCAAGAGGAAAACCCCCCAAAACAATCTTACTTTCAACAAATGTTGCTCCATTTCTCTTTAGGTCAGTTTCCATGTTCTTTGGCAAACTGTGACCTCTTCTTTACATGTCATTTTTTCAACAAAGGGACTTGTCAGTGGCTTCCTTCTGATATCTTGGTTTCACACAGGGGTCTTCTAATTATTACAATACTCACAAGTAACTTTAGATCTTCTTTAATCACCCTGGAGCTGATCATTGGCTGAGTATTTGCCATTTTGGTTATTCTTTGATATTTCGATTGAAGTTTTGCATTTTCTTTCTTGTTTTTGTTGCCATTTTAAAGCATTTGAGATTGTTTCAGCTGTACAGATGATCATTTTCTTCACTTCTTTATATGTTTTCCCCTCTACAGTCATTTTTTTAAAATCAAAGTACACTGTTCTTTTGAAAAGTGTCTGGAACAACCTCTGTTACTCATATTTTCTGAGAGAAATGCACTATAACCAGATATTTTTTAAACAGCATAATATTACTTTTTCTTCAGTTTCTGTTAAGTAATAACAGATTTGATCAACTTCCCCCTCATAGTTTGATTTGGACTAGGATTGTGCAGTGTTCCCAATGTATTTGTGTATTAAAATAAAAGCTATTTTAAGAATTTTGAGCTTTACTTACTTAAAAAAAAAGAAGCAAACAAAAAGCAAAACATGCTGTAATTATTTTGAATAGAACTGTATAAACACACAGACAAGTGATACTTCACACTTTTATCACCACATACTTTTGAGATTGAGGAGCCGCTGTTCACTGAACCACTTCTTTATCTCGCCTCTGGACAGACCGGTGGTTTCTATCAGCCTGTAGATCTATCACATTATACAGCAGGAAATGTGAATAAGTGGAGAGGCTTTACAGGTGATGCATGAGATATCAAGAGGAAGAGGGAAAAAAGAAATTCAAATCTTACTTCATCTTCTTCAGGAAAAGGGCACTGCGTGTAGCTGGACCTCAGCACCGACAGCTGCTCTGCTGTTTTATTGGGATCGACCGTGAAAGTCAGCATTTTGGGTGATACCAGCTTGGATGTGGCCATGGGTACAGAGACGGTCTGAATGATGGAGGGCCGCTTATTCTCTGTAGCAATTACAGGTGTGGCCAAGGGTCGTTTGAGCGACTGGGCCACCTGTGGTAATGATGGAGGTTAGTGTCTCTTCCTGCAGTTACATGCAAAGTGAAAACAAGAACAAAGCATATACTTGTACAAAACTTGGTCTTAGTACCTGGTTAGCTACTGTGAGTGCCAGTGGCGCGCAGGTGACAGTAGAGCCGTTGGCTACGGGAGTCAGCACAAGGCTGGTTTGTCCAAGAAGCTGACAGGGGAGGGGCTGGAGGACAGAGGCTGCCGGCTGCAGGGGTTTAGAGGCCGTGGTCTGAACATGCTGGCTTGTGGATGAGTGGGAGTTGAGCTGTGGAGCAACCACCGTCAAAGTTGGAGGCACAGAGGAGATTGTGCCATTGAACATTTTCTTTCTGGCTTCTTCTACCTGTCATAGAAGAAATGGACATGCTACACATTTGTACTTGTATGTAATATGCAACATATATTTGACCATCTCATTCACAGTACACCAGTTTTAAAATCGCTGCATTGGCTCCCCGTCTGCTTCAGGATTGATTTTAAGGTTCTTTTATTAGTTTATAAATGTCTTAATGGTCTTGGGCCTTCTTATTTATCTGATCTGCTTT
>JBAMYA010000008.1:314687-331239 GCA_037176975.1 Arrhamphus sclerolepis
GTAGACACAAGAGTACACAAGAATACCAACACAAACAAGCCACTTATTCTGTAGTTGGCATTGTCATTACTCAGAAGTGTGAGATTCGTATGTTATGATTGTTTAGGGTTAATTAATTAGCAATTAGTATAATAACATGCTTACTTATGCAGCAGCAGAGGTATAAGCATGTCCTGTACTGGTGGAAACGTCTGTGAATGGGACAAGTACATCACAAGGTCATGGGAGGTGGAGCATTTCTCAGAGTGAATGGGTATAGGTGTAGGTAGGTATAGATGGCCAAGCTAGATTGTTACAGCCATTCATTCATTCATTCATTCATTCATTCATTCATTCATTCATTTGTGCATTGGTCTTGAGACTTATCATTTTGTAATGTTATCTCTGTGGAGGAGCCATGGGGTGTTTCACTCAAGAGACCATTAGTAACGTCAGAGTGAGACTGTTGAAGCATCTAACACAAGGTCACCACAAGGCTGGACACACACAAACACACATACACACACACACACACATACACACAAAGGAGACGGTGACGGGGATCTATCTTTCACACGTCAAGAGATGAAAACAAACCAAGTTTGGGATGATATCATCGAGATGTGTTAATGACACCCTCAGCTTGTACAGATACATGCCGTCTACTGACACGTGAAGATGTGCTCACACATCATGCTAAGGTGACATCATCATCCATGTACTGATGACTCCTGCACTGTCTCAGCCTTATCTCACAGGGACTGGGGCCGAGTCGGAAACGGCGTCAAGACCAATTCTGAATCTGTAGTTGATCTTTCGGCCATCTGAGCTAATTGTAAGTTTGACTGTTTCCCTGCATCACACACCCAGAATGGCAAATTATACACCAAATGTTTTGGATGGCACATCCATCATTACTACGCAGTGATTGAGGTCATTTATTGTTGATAGGATGCTGACAGGCTGACAGAGTTTATTCTGCACTACTTTATATGTTCATGTGCGTTACAGAACCCCTCTGCCTCTACTTGTGCCGGACTAAAAGACTTTTAAATATGATCATTTTGGTGTATCTGTGTGCATCGGGAACCTTGTTCAACGACTGGTTGATGTTAAGAGCCCTGCCAAGTGCCAGAGGAGGCTTCTACTCAACCAAAAACCAAATCAACAACACTTTGTGTCTGTGCCAAAGTGTGCGTGTTTGTATCTGTGCGTGCATGTTCCTTCTCTTAGCTAAACCTCTCTCTCTGCTTCTTCTCTCTCACTTTTGCTTTGTTTTTTATGTTGTCTGTTTTTCAGGCTGCTTTTACTCTTATTCTTTTTCTTCCTCCGTCTGTGCTTTCTTTTGCCGCTGTTATCTCTATATTCTTTTCTTTCTCTCTCTCTCTGTATAACTCCTCTCTTTCCAGCATCTGTCTTTTGTATTTAGGTGTGGCGTGAAAACCTCTTGCCAAATAACAAACACCACTTTGCTTTCCGTACCCTTCTTTTGATACCCTTGATGTTTGTCCACATTTACATGTCTGTTTTTGTCTTGACATGTGCCACTATGTACTTTACATTATGATCACAATGCACATAAAGTGACATCAAAGCAAGATAACAGACACATTTGGACACAATTTTGAGCTACTTTTTGGCACTTATTGCTCAGTTAGATCATTAACAAGTGTTATATGGGCCAGATGTTGTTCAAAGGTCATAATCAGAGCCTACATTGGGTCATGGCATGAATCCAGTAGACCAGATGTGTCATATGTCTTGGGTGGGTTTTTTTTAAGTCTTTGAGCTGAAAGTCTTGTGAGGGCAAGATGAGTTCCAAATGCCCAAAGACAATGCATCTGCCCCATGCCTGATGGATATGTGGCTAAGATGAGGTGGCCACCCTGATTCTGAGTCAATGCCGTCATTCAAGGCCAAATGTGGGCTGAGGAAAACTGCAGATGTTTGCTATGTTTGGGCCAAACATTCTTTGCTATCTGGGAAAGTACCTGCATCAAATGCATCCACAGTAAATGAGGCTCATAGTGTTATATCATGTCCGACGAGGTGTTGCCAAAGTGAGTTAATAACGAGAGAAACAATATTTGAACAAAAGGTTACTAAAGGAAAGAAATTTCTTTTAATATTGTTCATTGTTCAAGACAGCACAGACAGCAAGAAGTGCACGTGCAGCATTGAAAAAAAATCTAAAAGCGCTTGTCTTCTTCCCACGGAGATCTAAACAGATGACATCACAGGGTGGTCCTCACTGCACTGAGCCGAGCCACGCAGAGTGGGTCTCCGCTGGTCTGCCAAACAGATGGTGGTAGGAACATAATGAGCTGGAAACAGACATCAGGAGTTTGTGCTGAAGATTTTGTGCAGCAGAACCCAGGAAGGCTCATGAAAAACTGTAGCTCAGGCACAAAAAAGCAAGGAGTAGTTTTCAAAAGAAAGCTATTATATAAACACAGACAGTGACGTCTCATGGTATAGACTGCTCTCTAACAGATGTTTGTCTGGTCTCATGATTTAGCAGAAAGTGAATATTTGTCATTATTGCCTCACTCTAACATTTAGAGCATGCATGGAACTGGGATGTTTGGCTGGAGCAACCAGGTTTTTAGTTAGTTAGGTCATGAAATCTTGTAATGTGTGCCCACTCACAGTGAAAGAAAGTTGCAACAATTGGCTGCTCACAACCATCTGACATTTCAACAGGGTTTTTGAGGGAGAAGAGAAACGGAGGGAAGAAAGAGGTGAAAGGAGAAGAATAAAGAAAACATAACCTCCTTAGTACCTGAGTTAGCATGGATCGTACAAAGATAAGCTGCACATTTCCTATTCTGAACACTGATGGGCAAGTTTTATTTTTATTTATTTATTTTTGCCACTGCGGCACCAAGACATGAAACAACAGAACTTGACAAAATATGACAGTGAAACTAAAAACACAATTAAATTTATGAGAAGAAAAAAAAAATGCAACAACTTTTCAAAAAATAAGAATTTATTGCACTGCTCATTAACATGTGGCAAACATAGCTGCAGTTTGAAACGGCCTTAACAAAACTGGAATGTTTCATGTTTAACCTACAGTTGTGTTTGAAGTTGGACATTATTGCAGTGTCGCAGCTTTATCAAATTGTTCAGCTAATCTGCAGTTGAACCAGCTGGATATTAGAAAACAGCCATGGTGTCAGCACTAACCCTGCAGGGTAAGAACAGTCTACATAGAATCAGTTACTGTATGTAAACTTAATTTCGCATCCACCAAAAATAATGTATTCACTATATTATATAAAGGACATCTATTGAATCAAGTTATAAGTAAACTATTTGAAAAGGCACAACTGTGATTGTTCAACTCAGCCATCTAATCTTTGATAATATAGATATTTAAAGCAAAACCATGTAATATTCTGCTCTTTAGCACCATCTCTGGTTGAGAAATACAATTGTCTGTTATCACCGTGGCAAATATTGTTGCCTCATCTCCTAGCTTCAATTACAAAATAGACTTTGAACCAGTGAGCAAAGAAAGAACTTTAGTAATACAACCTAATATCAACCAAACTCAAGCAACAGGACATGGAAAGCAACAACAACACAAAAAAGACTTACCAATCCAGTAGCAGCAATGTTAGGCCTCTATCTGACTCGCAGCCCTGCGGTCTCACGCCATCGAGTTTATGTCAGTCCAGTCCATTTCTTCGCCACCTCTGACATGACGTTTGTTCTGATCATGTGCATTAGATAACTTCATCTTATAGTTAGCATCTGGCTAACTCCACATAGAAACACTGACCATGGTTGTTATGTCAGATTATTATAAGTGAGTTTGAGTTTCTTGTCTTTCTGTAAGTTTGCTTACAAATATTGATAGTCTGCCTGTCTGTTTCAGGATGGTTATGTTAGTTGTGGATGCAGTTCACATTTCCACAACTCTAGTTGTGACACTGCGATGGACTGGTGACCTGTCCATGGTGGACCCCTGCCTTTCGCCCGAAGTGAGCTGGGGTAGGCTCCAGCAGACCCCCCGTGACCCTGCACAGGAAATAGAAGTTATAGAGAGTGGATGGATAGTTTGTGACATATCAATGATGATGGGAAAGGTGTGGAGAAGAGGCTTGTCTGATTGTGAGTTTCTCTCTGGGCATCTCGCAATGCTGGCAACATGACCTGGAGTCAGGTCACAGTCGGTCTTACACAGTCTTTGAACTACCGCTAAAATAAGTATGACCCTGTTGAATAATGTGTTTAGGTCATATTTTTATCTGATCCTCCTTCTGCTTCTCCCTCTAAGTTGTCCTCCTTGTCTAAGTTGTTTTCAATAATTCCCTGTCTCCATCCCTGAAAGCTTTTTTTTTTTTCTCTTTGAGCTGTTCTTTTAGGTCACTGGTGATCCAGGGTTTGTTAGTGGGGAAGCACCTTACTATTCTGGTGGTGATGGTGTTGTCCACAAAGAGGTTTATATAGTCAGTCACACATTCAGTCATGGCACTGATGTAATTTTGATGTGGCTTACAAGGTGCATCCCAGTCCGTAGCCTCAAAGCACCCCTACAGAGTTTCTTCAGCTTCCCATGATCACCTCCTCACAGCTCTTCTGATCACAAGTTCCCACTGAATAATGGATTTGTAAGTGCAGGAGAGAAAGACCAAATTGTGATCGGCTTTGCCTAGAGCAGGATGTGGAGAGCAGCTGTATGCATCTCTGACATTTGCATAAAAAAAAAAAATCTTTTCTCTTTTTTTTTTTCCAGAGATTTTATTTTTACAAGAAGAGTGGATGTCAAACTGTTGAAATGCTGGACATGTGGCAGAGAGAGAGATGTGGTGAAAAGAAAAGAAATTGTCACTCATGCACCAGGTTGCTGTTGTCTGTAGCTTAGCCTAGCAACAGCAGATCTGATGACGTTACGTCAGGAGTGGGCAAATCCAGTCCTGGAGGGCTGCTGTCCTGCATGTCTTAGTTGTTGTCTCCTTCAGCACTTCTGATTCAGATGATTAGATCATAACCAAACTTGGGTAGACCTTCATGGGAAGCTGATGGTGATTCATTCATTTGACTCAGGTGTTCTAGCAGAGAAACATCTAAAGGCACACTGGACAGTGTCCTTGATGGCTGGATTTGCCCATCGATTTGTTACATGCAGAGTTGGCACCATTTGATGGCATATATACTGCTACTAGTATACCATTGGTGAACTCTCCCTATAGGTAGCATGGAAGAAAAGTTACAACAGTATAATATCTGGGCTTCAAAAAACTATTGAATAATAGCATGTCCTGGGTTGCACCATCTCTTGTTGACAAGCACTGCTATTCCACTGCCCTTGGTTTTGACTCTCTTCTTCAAGTCTCTGTCTGCTCGTATTGTCAGAAAGCTGGGCAGAGAGACGCTCAGTCAGGGATATGCTCCTGCAGCCACATCTTGAAACAAATAATATTGCATTTTTCATTCTCTAGATTCGCCCTCATCAAAGATTCAAGCTTCATGCACATTATTTGCGAGATCACACATTCCCCATGATAACTGAGGGAACTTGTCATGCCAGGTCTGTGTGTGGTCTTTGTTCCCTGTTTTATTTTTGTAGTCACTTTCTGTCACTGTCTTGTCATCAGCTTTGCTTTTCTCTCTGCATGCTAATTGTCTTCACCTGTGCATCATTGTCTTCCCTGCTGTTTAGTGTATTTATACCCCGGTCTTTGTCTTGTTCGTTGCGTGTTCATCTTGTCAATCATCCAAGTCATTTAATCACATCAAGGTTTTACGTCGGTGACCCATTTTTGCTTGTCTCTGACCAGAGATTTTGCCTGCCGATTTCGTACCGTTTGCCTACCCATGTACCAGACCCTGCCTGATTAAATGTCAAGTTTTTGATAAATCAGTTCTGTCTGAGTCGTGCTTTTGAGTCCACTATGTCAAAGGCGTGATACTTCTCTTTCTGTGTTATACACCTGCTCTACATCCACACTATCTCCTCCTCATGTGGGATTTCCCTTCTTAACCTGGATATTATTTTGACACTTGAAATTGTGATTAATTGTGATTAGCTGCTCCCACTTGAAAACAGCTCTCTTGTTACCATGGTTACTTGCCTAAATGGCGGTTGCCACTTTGAGTTTAAAAAAAAAACAAAAAAAACTTGTAGCTGATGTTAATTTTTCTTTGAGGATACAACAACTGAGACCGAGCTGAACTTCAGCTGCAGGTTAAATCACGAGGGTCTGGCTGCAAACTGACAGGAAGTGAGACTCCACTGTAGCGCAGAAGCATGACTGCTCTACAGAGCAACTTTTCCTGATAAGTTACCCAAACCCCAATTACTCAATGGTGGAAGTCATTCTGGAATAAAGATGTGGCTAACATTTTATCATTGTTTCCATATCATAACATTTTTATACCTCTGTCACTAAACTTAATCACTTTCCTTCTGCCCACAGATGAAGTGTCAGAGAGTCCTTACTTATCTGAGGATATTTGGAACCACCATGTTTGGCGTGTCCCTGCTGGTGGGCATTTCCACTGCCTACATCATGGGCTACCAGTTCTTCACTACAGCCCACAATCACCTCTCTTTTGGTCTGTATGGTGCCATCTTGGTTGTCCACCTCATCATCCAGAGCCTCTTTGCACTCCTAGAACACAGAAACATGCGGCGCTCTTTGGAGACCCCGATCAAACTGAATAAATCCTTGGCGTTGTGCATCGCTGCTTACCAAGAAGATCCTAACTACCTGAGAAAATGCCTGGTGTCAGTGAAGAGGCTGACGTATCCGGGGATCAAAGTGATCATGGTGATCGATGGGAATTCCGACGATGACTTGTACATGATGGAGATTTTTAAAGAGATCATGGGTTGGGACAAATCAGCCACGTATGTGTGGAGGAGTAATTATCACCACAGGGGCCCTGAGGAGACTGATGAAACCTACGTCGAGAGCCTTCAGCAGGTCTCCAGGCTTGTGCTCAACAACAAGTGTGTGTGCATCATGCAAAAGTGGGGAGGGAAGAGAGAAGTCATGTATACAGCCTTCAAAGCCCTGGGGAGGAGTGTGGACTATGTACAGGTAAGGATAGGACCTTTAAATCAGAAGAGACGATGCTGCTGATTGTCATTACGTAAGACATTAAGTGGTTTCTCAGATCTCTGTAGACCCCCTGTTCTACCTGAACCAGAAACACATACACACACACACACACACACACACATAAACTTAAGGCAAGGTTAGCTGACATCTGAAGGAGGACATAGAGTACAGTAGTGAGAAAGGGAAACAGAAGGAGATGCAATCTGGGCTGGGATATATTGAGTATAGAGGGTAGGGGAACAGAAAGAGAAGTGGTTGGAGAGGGGTAAAGGGGGCCGTGCCAAGTCAAATATAGTTTCCACAAAGAGTCTTTTGTGTTGCTATGAAGCAGAAGGCTGCGTGCATCATGCTGTGAAGTGTAGCGTGAAGAACAGCAGCAGTAGCTGATGTCTATGTGTAATAACAGATCTGTTTCAAAGGGATCAGTGTTACAACACCTTCATGAGCAGTATTCAGAGTCCAAAATTGTGTTAAGAAAAAGACTTTGCTTTTGTTTGACTACAGGAAAAAACAATGACTAACTTGAATAATACTTATGTCTATGTGCATAAAAGCTCCAGAGTCTATAATTTGGACAAACCTCTCTTCCTCTGTGCATTTTCCTGGCAAACACAGTCAACTCTGTGTGTTGCTGCAGCTGAGAATATAAACAGTGGTTAAGAACATTAAATGCTGTGCCAAGCAGTTAATATCTCTGCACAAACCTCTGATACAAAGGCCCATTTTCTATCATGAAGGCAGATATTATTAAAGGAAATTTGGGTTGTTGCAGAGAAATACAGTTCTCTAATATGCAGGATTATAGATTATAGATAATTCAGCAAACTCAGCAAACATTTGCTGTTATAAAATTTTCTGATATTGCTGCAGATAAAGAGCCCACTCTGCCATCTAGCTGTTAGTGGTGTAATTACAGAGCACAGCAAATATAAATGCAGGATTATAAGCACCAGAGAAAGTGTAGAGGCCATGCATAGCTTACGTGCATCGGTCCTGCGCATAAATCAGTCTTTCTTGACAGTAGAGAGAGGTTCCTCTTTAAAGCACTGTGACTGGAGGCCTGGTGGACAGGGGTTGATCTGATTATAATATACTTCTTTTAAAGTACAGTGTCTGTTCCAATCAGGTGTGTGACTCTGACACCATGCTGGACCCAGCATCATCAGTGGAGATGGTGAAGGTTTTAGAGGAGGATCCTATGGTGGGAGGTGTTGGAGGAGATGTACAGGTAAGATTGTCAAGTTTTCCATTGTCAACTTTGGATACATTTTATAATGAAAATATGTCATACATCAAGATGTATTTTATATTTAAAACCAAATTCTTTTTTCTTTTCACCCCCTTGTAGATCTTGAATAAATATGAGTCATGGATCTCCTTTCTGAGCAGTGTTCGGTACTGGATGGCCTTCAACATTGAGCGGGCTTGCCAGTCCTACTTTGGCTGTGTTCAGTGCATCAGTGGACCTTTAGGAATGTACCGAAACTCTCTCCTGCATGAGTTTCTCGAAGACTGGTACAATCAGACTTTTATGGGATCTCATTGCAGTTTTGGGGATGACCGTCACCTCACAAACAGGGTTCTCAGCCTCGGGTATGCAACCAAATACACTGCACGGTCAAAGTGCCTCACAGAGACACCGATCACTTATCTTCGATGGCTTAATCAACAGACTCGGTGGAGTAAGTCCTATTTCAGAGAATGGCTTTACAACTCCATGTGGTTCCACAAGCATCATCTATGGATGACTTATGAAGCTGTGATCACTGGCTTCTTCCCATTTTTCCTGATCGCTACTGCGATTCAACTCTTCTATCAAGGAAGGCTTTGGAACATTCTTTTGTTTCTACTCATTGTGCAAGCAGTGGCCCTGATCAAGTCATCGTTCGCCAGCTGCCTCAGAGGCAACATTGTCATGGTGTTCATGTCTTTCTATTCAGTACTTTATATGTCCAGCTTGTTGCCAGCCAAAATGTTCGCAATAGCAACTATTAACAAGTCAGGCTGGGGAACCTCTGGGAGGAAAACAATAGTGGTGAACTTCATTGGTCTCATTCCAATATCTGTGTGGTTTACCATCCTCTTCATTGGGATTATATATACAGTAATCCAACAGACTAGAAAACCCTTTCCTGAATCCGAAAAGATTGTTTTGGTCATTGGTGCAGTAGTCTATGCCAGTTACTGGGTAATATTGTTGACACTGTATACCACACTAATAAACAAATGTGGGAAAAGGAAGAAGGAAACACATTATGATATGGTACTGGATGTATGACCAACAAATGACTTCTTTGGTTTTTTCACAGTGTTGTTTACGACTGATATTCAGATGTAGAACAGCTCTGGAGGCAAAATTGAGTTTAGTTCAACCATAGTAGGCAAAGTAATGGAAGTTGCTATGACCATGGCATTCATGATCTCAGTGTAATAATCATGGTTTTAACAACAGCAGGCTAAATAGCCAACTTTGATAACACATAAAGGCAAAATTATGTGTAGTCCAGTTGGTAGAAAGAGTAATCGGCTTTGTATCATTAGCTACCTCCTACCCTTGTCATATTCACTGGGCTTCACTTTAACAGCAACTTAGCCAGAAAAACTGCAGATTTTTAGCCTTCTCGATTAACCTATCGCAAGCCCCGCCCCCCAAAACACAGACAGGCCAATCACAGCGCAACACAGAGCAGGGCTCCAACCAGAGGTCCGACATCTTCAAGAAAAAGCTCCTTTCACTTCAATGGAAACATAGCATACGTTCTTCATTTTGTTTTGACGTTATTTTTTTTATAATTATGATTAAACATTGTGCCTAGGGCACTTGTAACAGTGACTTGCATTACCGTTAGAGGTTGGAATTAGGTGTTATTTTTTCCCCTTCCCAAAACCAAAAACAAACCCCAAAAAGTGTAGACTGTGGATTAAACTTTGTGGACAGCCTCAAACCCAGTTAAACACTTCAAATATCAACAAGCACAGCTTTGTCTCCAAGGTAAGTAAATATGTTTAATAAAAGTAGTATTATGTTATACTGCCAGCGGATACCAGCTAATGAACCCTAAATGAAAAATAAAAATCAAAACTAAAGCTGGCCAACCTGCTCCATGTTACGTTATGCACGCCTACTACTTTTGCTTATTAATAAGTGTAATGGTGCATAGACACCTACCCAGCTTTACAGGAACAGTGTTGCTTCTTTATTTTGTGGTCCTCTGTCTCAATCACCAGGTGATGCTGTGGTTCACTCTTGCTCTGTGATCTGTAAGCTATAGCTTCTATTTTTAGCAGTATTTTATCATTATTTTGTTGCAGAGTGAACAAGACATCTTGAATATTTCCTTTAAATGCATAATGCAAGCCCTTCTATCTGCTCCTATCCGAAATAGTTGCGTTATTCCTCCAGAAATCGGCCAATATTTCTCCTGGGAGAGCAGTAAGAGACAGTGAGATCACCAAGCAAATCTGGGTAGCTTGTCGGACCTAGCACCAGTAACTAAGTGGGGGGGAGGGGCTTCCGATAAGTTCATTTGGATTTAAACTTGACTAGTCAGAATATTTTACCTCCAGAGCATCATTTTGTCTCCAAAAATGGGTTTTATACACTTAGGAGTACTCTACTATGCATTTCTCCACTGGAAACCACTGCTAGTCGGTCTCCTCTTACAAATAACAGCGGAGTTTTGACTGTTACATTCATAGCAGTAATTGGTATTGAAAAAGACTGTTACCAGATTCATGTAATTAGTGTAGTTAAAGCAGCTCAAAGGAACTTTTGAGATTTTTAGCTCAGTGGGGCTCCTAGAGGTTAGGTCACTTCTTAGACACTGTCAAAGATTTACTCTTGTTTGGTCTCTTGCTTGGTTGCTCTCTCTCCTTTTTTCTTATGTCATTAATTTCCTGAGTCTGTTCGCTACTTGTCTTCTTTTTTTTTCTGTTGCTATGTGAACTACTTTATTCAATGTTGATATGTAACAGTGCCATAAAGTAACACACAACTGTCGCAATAAGACAACATGGATAGGAGTCCAAAGTTACTTTGGACTGTTTTTTGCCTATAGTAGGGACAGGAGAGCTAGAATACTCTTTCTAGAAATAGACCAATGTTTCTTTAAATGAAACTGAAACTGCTATTTTAATATGAACAAAAACCCATTTGTGCTGCTTTAAGCCTGAAAATTGTTCCTTCTGGTCTAATACTGTAGATAAGGAGTGGCTGGCATTTGAAGATGCTGGCCCATTAACAATATTCTCTTTAGAGAGTAAGAGGTTGTTTTAAGGGTATTCCACTCTAAAAGGCATCCATCAGCCAGAACTGTTAAATCCTGAACCCTCTTTTGGTTATGCTAGAGAAGAATATGAAGGATTCTGTAGTGGCTTATGAGACATTAGCAACATGCATACTTGTCTGTACTTGTGAAACGCCATCAGCAGTGGCCAATGTACTCCTCCTGCATCTTGCCAAGTTGAAATTGCCGGTGTTTTTATACTGCACAGTTTTACACTTTTTACAAATGCATCCATGCAACTTGAGATGGCAAAGTATCTTGGAATGAATTTTGCTTCAAGATGCAGAAGTATTGATGGAATGAAGTATGAGCTAACAAGTCCAAACCTGCCGTACATGGAATTGAGAAATGTCAGTTTTCTCAATATCTGATAAGCTTGAGCAGAGAAATGACCATATTTGGAACCGGCAAGATAATCTGACTACCCAACTATCTTGGTTTTATTGCCAAAGAGCATTTGTCATCTATGGTAGGTTAAAATGTACTCTGCAGATTGATATTTAGTTGATGCATGGCAGTGACTAAACTCTGCTATTCATTAAAAGTTGTTTTAAATTATTATTTCCCATTTTAAAGTGAATTTAAATGTATCACAGACAATTTACACAAATCTTTGAATGTGAAGCAATTTGTTAACTGGTGACAGCCGGCAGTAATTATATGACAAGAATGCAATATGTACTCAAGAGTTTACAAAGTGAAGAATCTCAAGCTGATCAATGATTGATAAAAAATATTGGTAGATATCTTCACCTGATCAGGTGAACATGTGACCACAAGCCAGCGACTGTATCATTGCTGCTGTGACTTCCTTTTTGCAAAACAATGACTTTTCTCTAATATTGTTGTTTATGAATTAATTATGGCTGTAGGTTTGTTGTTTGTTTGTTTTTTTAAGCATTTAACACCAAAGATTTCTCTTTCTACCCAGTTGACTGGTAAATACCAATCAGGAAAGGTAGATGCGATTCATTCCAAACATGTTGTGAATTTCTTCTTTTGATAGGCCCTTCCTCTTTTCCATCCTTCACATACTGTATTGGGGATAATGTGGCTACATCTTTATGCTTCCCTGCACTGTTAGTGACCTATAAAGGTAAAGAATAAATGAGATAAGAAAATGTCAGTCTGATTTGGGAAAGGTACTACCTGACAATAGGAATGTGAATAAGGGTGAATGATGGAAAGGAAGAGTATTTTGGGATGAAACTACTCTAGTGTTTGCTGTAGACCAGGAGCAGATATGAGTTTAAATCTGACGCACTTTTATGTCTCTCCAGTCTCCAGCATGATACTTGATGTAATCAATATGAAATACCTCACTGGTTCTCTTTGCATCCTGTCAGGATCCTTTCCAAAGACTGAAGCGTGGTCTCAAGTAATTTATAGTTTGTTTGTGATGTTAAATATGAAACTGACTGTTTTTTTATACACACTTTTTTAAGTCAAAGCTGGAATCTCTTCTGCCTTGTTGGCTCTTTGCTGTACCTGTTTATGTAATTTTAGTATGGACTTCAGTGCATTTTTATAAGTAGACATTTTCATTATATTTTTTCTTATCTACCAAAGATTCTTTATTTTCATTCATGGATTTCACAAGAAAAATGTATTTGTTGTGCCTTGAACTGTTCCAACAGTGACTTGTATATTTGACCAAACAATGTGAAATTTTGAGTTGGGGGGTTTGTCTGCAATAACACTAAAAATGCAATTTGTTGGGATAAGTTATTGTTTTTGTACTTTGTACATGGTTAGAAAAAACATCATATTTATTTAAGACCATACTTTGATTTAAGTAAGAAGATTTCTTGGTATACATGTCAAATCCCAAAGAATCCATATGTCTATCCTGCAAAACTAAAAATTCAACTCTCATGTTTTTTTTTTTTGCATAATCATTAGACTGCAGTTATTTCTCATCACTGAAACTCTATTGAGTCTTGGGTTTCAGATTCAGTTTTTAATACACAAGAAAATACAGGCATACCAGATTTACAACTTTTTTTCCGAAATAATTTCAAAACCTCTTGCACAAAGCTGTAATTATCACAAAACTGTCTTTATCATTAGATTGTGAAGTGCCTTACTGAGAAATCACAAATAAAAGAGAAAAAATTGTGTGACATTTTCTACAGTTTTGCAGTTTGAGATCATTTAAAGGTGTTACGATTGAGACTGACATTTGTACCATGGCGTGCTAAAGTCAAGCCAGTCATGGGTAGTGTTATAATGAAGCACTTTTGTGTTGTGCCAAATAAAAATAAAAAAAAAGTCTGAATTTGTTTGTTTTGGTTTCTATTTTATCTTTTTTCATTGCCTGATGAAGCCCTACTGAGTACACTAAATCAGGCAACATGACCCTCAACACACATATTTTAATCATCTTTTTTTTTCCAAAAGCAATACAGAAAAGAAAATATGCATTTAATATTTGACCTCATTCATGTAATGTGAGCAGAACTGATTTTTTGCTAAATTTACACATATTTTGGCATTCATGAGAACGTTAGTCATTCTTCAAACATAGCTATCAGAAGAAACACTGTGGTCATAAAGGGACGGACATGTTCAGCAACAACATTCAGGTAGTCTGTGGCATTTAAACAATGCTCGGTTGGTACTAAGGGGTCCAAAGTGAGACAAGAAAATACCTCTGGCACCATTACACCGCCACCTGGTTAAACCATTGATACAAGAAAGGATAGAGCCATGCTCAAACTTTCATGTTTATGTAAAATTTTGACCCTACATCTGAAGTTGAGACCAGGCAACGTTTTTTCAGTCTTCTATTATCCAATTTTGGTAAGCCCATGCAAACTGTAACCTCATTTTCCTGTTCCTGGCTGTCAGGAGTGGCACCCAGTGTGGTTGTCTGCTGCTGTAGCCCATTCGCTTCAAGGTTTGACATGCTCTGCATCCGGAGATGGTTTTCTGCTGACCGTTTAAACTCCTGTTTCTTGTCAGTCATCTCAAACCAGTCTGCCCATTGCCAACCTCTGATATCAACAAGACATTTTTATCTACACAACTGCTGCTCACTGGACATTTTATCTTTTTCGAACCATTCTCTGCAAACCCTAGATGGTTGTGTATGAAATTTCCAGTAAAACAGTAGCTTCTGAAGTACTCAGACCAGTCCATCTGGCACCAACAACTATACCATGCTAGAAGACACTTAAATTAACTTTCTTCTCCATTTTGATTTTTGGTTTGAATTTCAGCAAATCGACATGCCAAGATGCATTGAGTAGCTGCCACGTGATTGGCTGATAGTTATTTGCATCAACAAGAAACTGAACAGGTGTACTTACGTAGCTGGTCTGGCCTAAATGTCTCAGCTGAATAGTATCTGTTTTGTGTGTTGGTGGTTATGGAGAAATTAACTGAGGTTGAGCTTGCTGAGGTGTATTTATTCTGATTTTAAGAAATGAAGAAATAAATTAAACATCTTCAGTACAGCCACTTCATTGTATCAAAGGTTTTTACCTTCAAAAGCAAGAAATAAATAGAAACCGCATGAGAAACTGTACACATGCTCCCATAGCTTAATTCAAAATGGTTAATTTGCAAGAAACAACAAAGTGCTGTACATCAGAAACTAAAACAACCATCGCACAACAATGTCAGACGTCATCCACAAATATCACAAGTACAAGAATTTGTTTTACTATGCAGTATTTTTCCCACAGGAGTACTGGTATGGTCTTACCTTCTCCTCAAGGCGCCATCCATTTATCTGAGGAGATCTGCATGATTTTATGGGAAATTACATCACAGGAAATGACATCGCAGGAAACCAAAAATCGTACTAGAAAAGTAAAAGCTCCCAAATTATAATAGCACATAATAAACATACAGAAGTATAAAAAACAATAACAAAATGTAAATGTCAGTAGAGGATGGATTTTTGGTGAAATAACATATTATTTCAATACACCTGTTACACTAAAAAAGTGGCCAGTGAGCATAGAATCGCCAGTGTGATTAGTGATATGATAATTGTGATTGGTCAAGCCCATACAATAAGTATTCACACTGTGAATCAAGTGTGCAGCTAAGTAGTAGTTTTTCAGTTGTAAAGAGAAATCTCAAAATGACTGAACTACTCTATTTGAAAGGTCTTTGTCTGTCTGTTTAATGAAGATTGTTCATTTATATACCGTCAGCCTTCCTCTGCAGGCACCAGTTATGGAAACTTCACAAAATGAACATGCCATTACTTGTGTTTCAGAAAGTAAAAAGGAAGTCAGAGATACAGACAGGGTTTTTCCATTGATACTATTGAGTAATCATGATGTGAAATTTTCAATGAGGCATTTCAACTCCCACAGCATCACATGTGAAAGCAGCTAAGCCAAGAGACTGAACAACTGAGTAATATGACTTAAATCCTGGTAGTCTATACTTCACTCTTTTGTTCATGCTGGGCCAAAATCTATTAAAAAATTTATGAGGAGCATTGTTGAACTCAGTAACTTGTTTCTTCAGAACCATGAACACATACTGGAGTAAATTTCAAATAGATTACACTTACATCACTTATTTACACCACCATCCGTGAGAAAACATTCCCTGGAGAGCTAGAAGATTGGCACTCACGTAAGAGTATTTCCTCTAAGGAATTGCTCAGACACAAGACAGACAAGTATGAAAATGAATGAAATCAGTTCAAATCATGTCTGTTCTGCACATTTGTACCACACACATTAAAGCTCCCTCAGTAGAACATACTTTCATATAAAATGTGGTGAGAATTCTCTAGGACCAGGTTCCACCCCACTTTAACTTCTTGAACTATAACCAAAGAGCGTGGTTTATTCCATCTTTAAGTCTTGTTTACTATGGGTCCCATCTGTTTTAAGAAATGATTCATACATGTTCTATACCTGCGTTAATCTTTCTCAGCCTGGAGCCTATCCCAGATGCACTCCTCTGAAAGGTCGCCAGTCCATCACAGAGTTATGCAGAAACAACTATACATACTCATTCCTATGGTCAAAATAGTATCACCAGTAATACTAATCTGGATGTTTTTGGTCTGCAAGAAGAAGCAGAAATACATATAATATTGTTTCAGTTTAATAGGCTTTTGAGTGGTGTTTTAGATAGGCTTTTGCCTTTATGATGTTAACTTTTAAAATAAGCAACCCAATGCAGTAGTTTTCATTCAGGTATGCAGGAGTTTAATCTATTTGGGTTGTTGAACAG
>JBAMYA010000008.1:338374-358985 GCA_037176975.1 Arrhamphus sclerolepis
TATATATATATATGTATATATATATATATATATATATATATATATATATATGTGTATATATATAGATAGATAGACGTATAGATAAACTTTTGTTGAATTCATGCTCATAAGACTTCCAGATGAACTAGAACTTTGTGGTACTTTTCAGTCCTTGTATTCCTGATAGTATTCTGTTACAGTGCTCCTTTCATCCATACAGAATTGGTAACCTTCCCACAACACATTGTGTTTAAAGGTGACATATTATGAAAGAAACAAACTTTTCCTGTGTTTGAGCATATATTTGTGTGTTTCAAGGGACTACCAAGTCAAAATATCCCAGCCATTGAGCTGTTCATGTTTTTGGTGCACTGTGACATCAAAGACCCGGGTCATAGTAGAAATATCTTATTATCTAGGTGACTTGGCTTAAGCAGCCTGCGGCGCCAGTTAGACTTTAGCCACTGCCTGGACCTGACGGCACAACAAGCTAAATTATCTTTAAGATAAAAGTGATTATGCTCTCTAAGCTCTTAATTCACAGCTCAGATATCAATCTCACAAAAAAACAAAACAAAAAAAGAAAAGAAAACAAAAAACTAGGCACTAGATAGCTAAAGTGATGACAGCTAACTGTTAACTGTATGAACTGCAATATAGCTGTCAAATGCATACATTTGTGGCTTTACATGTCTGACAGGTAATAAAATGTATCCTCTGTACATGGGTATGAAATCTAGTTGTGGATGCAAAAAGAGTATATTCAAAAAAACTGTACCATGTTTATTTCTACTATAAAGTTTTGTATTTTTACAATAAATATTGATGTTGTTTTTTTCTTTGGCCGCCTCTCTAGTGGTCTTTCCTGGAGCTGGATAGTTTGCAACGTCTTGGCAACAGTTTTGGACCCAGATACTGGCCCATGATTGTACCTCAGTTGTGGGAGGTGTAAAGCTGATATCAACAGAGGAGGAAGTGGAGATCCCCAAAACTGGCCACCATGATCAAACTGGGTTCTCCCCAGCATGTGAGACCACGGTGGTGCTGCCTACTTTCCTCTTTTTTTTTTTTGTTTTCTTTTGAAAATTGAAATTTTACCACAAAAAAGAACTGTGTGAAATGCAACATTAACAATTTAGGAATGTGCTAAAGTTATAAATAAAGAGAAAAACAAAAAATATATATACATAACAAAACCTAAAGAAATTATATTTGAAATAGCTATGTGAAAAACTATATAAATACTTACAAACAAGCATTAAAAATGCTGACAAAATATGCAAAACCTCAAAAAACCAATCTAAAAACTGTGTTTTTCAGCTTTTAGAATCTGTTGGAATTATGTTGATAGAGTAACCGGTCTAAGAGTTACGGTAATTTGAAAAATGCAAGTCATGTCCTGTCACCGGCTTATTGTTCACTTAAATCAGTGACTGGAGACTCTTGCTTCACTCACTTTGCCAAAACCACGTCAGTCCGCAGTGTTTGTGACGGTGCTACCTTAGTCAGCGGAGCCGATTCTGAGACGGACTCGGTTCCACTGGCTTAGCCTAGCCTGTGCTTAGCCTAGCCTGTATTTAGTAGTTAGATGAATCATATAAACCGTGTTAGTAGAGACATCGGACTCGTGATTCAGTAGGAAGATTCGGATCATTATTTGAGTAAATGAAGAACTGACTGGCTCCTCGATAACGGTGACTGGGCGGAGAGACGGGACGTTAACAAAAGTCGCACAGAAGTAGATCAGTGCTTAAAATGGGTAGAAAACAATTATAAATGATGGTCTATTGACACTGCGCCACCGTCAAAATATGTCACAGGAGGCTCAGAAATCAAAGGTGGCGCGAGACAAAAGGACGGTGGCTCCACGCCACCCTGTCAAAGTTTTAAAGCTATGATACCAAAGGGGGGTTGATTACAGCATCCTGGTAGGTCTTTTTCTAATTGAAGTATGTCACAGACATTACACCAATACTCAGAAAATCACTTTGGCCTTTGAAAAGAAAAAAAAAAAAAAAAAGGAATAATATGTTCTCTTTAGTTCTTAGACTTGTGGTACTTTGTCTTAATTCACTCATTGTAACACAAAAGAAACATATTTATTGGCTAAAGTGATTATAAACATCATTAAAGCGATACAAACTATGTTTTAGCTCAGAGCGTAGATGTCATGTTGCTTTTATGACACAGTCCAAGATTTATTCTTGTTCAGTTTCCTGTTTGGTGACTGTCTTGTCTTCCTATTATCTGTCTCGTTTTTGGATCTTTAGTCACCTTAGCTACCTGTCCACTGTAGTCCTGTGGGTAGCTCCATCATTTTGGATGTGTGACAGGGTTGTGAAGTGATACGCAGTTGTCGCAATAAATGACTTCATGAGTTCAAAGTTCCTTTCCTTTGTTTTTTTTCTTCTCATAATACGGACAAGAAGCCACAAGTTGAAAATAATCAAATATTCCTTTAAATGAAATAGAAACCTGTATTTTCAGACAGGGAAAAAAAACAAACAAAAAAAACAACCTTTGTGTTGCTGAACAAGAGCAGCAAGATGTGACGTTGGAAAAGACGGAGAGGCTGTATAACACTGTGCTCATGTGGCTCCATCAAAGTGACGTTGTGCTTTGTCAAAAGATTTTGATTCATAATAATTTTGCACACATATAATTGCTCTTATGCACAATTTTGTTTTATTTTATTTTATTTTTCTTCCATAATATGTCCTCAACATGTGCTGAATATCTTACATGCAGTTTTGGGTTCAAGAAAGTAACAAAGGCCACATGAACATCAAAGAGGACATTTATGTATGTGAAAATGTGTATGAAATAATCATACATTTTTACTACAAAAGTAAAAGCCAGTGGCAGTGTGGCATGTGCAAGATTTAAGACCTGTGTGTGTGCGTGTGTGTGTAGTGAAACATTGCATGAGGTTCTTCTCTCAGGAAATGAATTAGTCATTCCCTGTCTCATCTGGGATGTGAGGGAGCCACATCGCCCCTATGTGGATGACAATATTAATTTAACATGACACTGCATTGATGGTCAATTTCAGTTTCAGGGAGGCTGTTTAAGTGGAGTGTTGGAGTATTAATGTGATAAGATGTGAGAACGGTAGGACGTTCCATCTCTCTCCTCTCTGCCATGTTTCATACTCAGTCAGCCATCTGGACAAATCGGCTCCCCGCACGCCTCTCTCTCTTCTCAACTTTCGGTTGTATGTGTCTGAGAGAGTGTGAGTGAAGAGGAGAGAGGATGATTGCATCTCCTTCTGTTTTTCTATGGGTGATTATGCTTTGGGAATATAATGTGTCTGCATGCACATCCATAGCTGTGAGGTGGGGTTCTGAATCAACATATAGGTGTGAGAGTGGGTGTAGTGTGATGATTTTGTGTGATCTCCCCACAAACAAGTTAGTTTTAAGGATTTAATGTGTTTTCTTCCCCTTACTTGCATTTGCCTATATCTCTGTGCTGTTTTGACTGTACTCAGTGATGTGTGTGTGTGTGTGTGTGTGTGTGTAATATTCTGTAGGGACAAGGGAAATGAAGAGGCTGACTTCTGTGGTTGCCCATGTGTGGACCTCCCTCCACCCCCGCACCCCCAGCCTCTGTCCCTTGTGTTTATGAGCCTTGTTAGCACGGGTTTGCCTTTCAATCTTCGTTACTGGCGTAAAATTCGATGTGTCGTAGTTCCAGCTCACAGCAAGTGAACCGTGTATGAACGAATTAGTAATCTACACAAAGTGCTTAATCAAATCAGCGGCAGCCCCCAGAATAAATATTGTAGAACGTCTTGGGATATTCACTGGCAGAGGATTTGCTCAAAGATGTGTACGTGGATATCATACCAGTCTGCCATTTAGACTCGAGTGTCGCACTGTCACACTGGCACATAAATTTGGCACATCCTGCTGTCAAAATATCCATTATTATATGGATATATTCAATTAAGGTGAATAAGAAAAAGGCATCAAACAATTGTTGTTGTATGACCTGTGCCATGAAGGCAGTAAACCCACGTGCAGTATTAGTTACTCGTCAAGTGTCACATCGCCTCTCAGTAAGGGAGGGTGTGCACGTGACGTCACAGCAGCGGGAGTCGCTGCGGTTACGCCCACTGAGTGGCACAAAGATGGAGCTGAGCACCGTCTAAACTTAAGAACAATATCAAAAATTGGGGAAGAGCTGATGTGCAATTGATTGTACAAACAGATTTGAAAAGCTAATTTTTTTTTTTTTTCCACAGGCTACCGAAAGCTAACGAAAAGAATCAGATGAATCGCTGACTCTTTTCAAAAGAAAAAAAAGCTGCGATTACAATCCTGTAATGCTCAGATGAATACTGTGACAAATAAACGTGATTTGCTTATGTCTCACTTTCTAACCTTAAACATGAAACAGTGGAGAAATAGCCAAGATTTAAAAACAAAACACTGTAAGCCTCAATTTAGAACAATTTAAAAAATAATTAACATCTGTAAAACATGTCACATGGCTCCTTTGAATGAGAGAAACATACCAGGCGACAGTTCACAAGCAGTAGTCAGTAATTTTTAGGCTTCGCATTGTGTAGCATTGATAGCAGGTATATATAAAATGTCAGGAAACGCGATTTCTGGCCACTTGTGAATGTTCGTTGACCACTTGTTCTTTGGTAGCTTGTACAGATCAATGTCGTGTCCAGTTGCCCTTAATTTGATGTCATAGTCCACATTTTTCCTGGTCTCGCTGTCTCTACACTCCACCATGTTCAGTCAGGTTTGTTTTGCCACTCAGTCCCGACTGAGAGGGGCGTGGCCTCAAGGAGGCGTGATATACCTTTTATTATATGCAGTCTTTCAGATTCCTCATTGAGAACTATCAAAGGAAAGTCCTGTTAAAGAATATGTTGAAAGTACAGGCCTCCAAGGAGCTAAAGGGAATAATCACTGATGCAAATGCAAAAAAAAAAGCCAGACATGCATCAGTAGGCGATACGTTTTTTTTTTTTCAAACTTGATCATCTAAACAGGCCAATAATCTCTTTTCTCTTTGATTTAATTTTTAATTTAATTTAATTATTTTTATTGTATTATTTATTTATTTGTTTTGTCAGTGAATGCAATGGACACACAACACTGGGATTTGAGGTATTTTTATGGGAATCATGAAATGTGCTTCAGTCTAGTAAAGTGGAGACCCTGTAACCTGCTACACCTTTTAGAAAAAATGTCAGAGTTATGTGTGGACAATGTTAAAAGGTCAGGCCAAAATAATAAAACACATGGGTTTGTGTACAATTATAGCTCTCAGAAAGCGCTTCAGACCTTTAACAAGTTTGTTATTTGCAATCTGTATTTGGAGCCTCTCTGAAATCTGTGCTCACAGAAACACAATTCAGTACATGTGTGACTTCTCCAGTCTTACTGCAGGAGCATGGTTTCACTAAAAAATACTTTACTTCGAGGGTTGGAACAGTTTTATTGAAAAACGTTACAAAAGTTTTGGCGCATGTTCAGACACGGTGGATGGCATGATGCAGGCTGAAGCTGAATGCTCTGCAGGTGGGTGGCTTAGCCTGCCAATGTGAGGAGTATTGAGTCCTCTGGTGGGTTTGATGGGTTCAGTGTGGCAGTGGATGCCTGTGAGATGAGTAAGAGGAACGATGCGAGAAAGCAAACATTGTGAATAAGAAGTGATATAATGGAAGGGCTGAACTCACGGAGGCAACTGACAAAGATCAGGAAGCAGGAGGATGGAGGGGAGGCTAGGTTCCTCGGGAAGATTGTGACAGGAACAAGCAACTTTTGGCCATCAAATTATTTCAGAACACTCAAACCTGTGGGCTGCATGTTTCTGTGTGCATACGCCTACATGGAAGGAAATTTTCAGGAGAGAAAAAAATCCATTATGAAATTTTACAAAGGTGAAAAACAAATAGGAAATGTACCATTGCAGCTGTAGTTCACAAGTACAGAATGAGCTGTAGCACCACTGAACAGAGCTGCAGGAACCATCTTCCTGAGATGTGTAGTGTTTTTGACTGCTCAGACATCTTTCCAGAAATGTATGCAACACAGTGGGCTTAGAAAACAAAATATATACAGTATATATCTAAATGTTAAACAGAAGGCAGCTCATATTTGTTGCACTGATCTGCTTCTGTGGAGTACAGTGATGCAACGATAGTGAGGTAATAGGAGTTTAAGTTACTAAAAATTTAACTCTTTTAGACCAGAAATATGTATGCATATGTGTGGCAATCATGAAATAAAAACTTCTCCGAGTTATTTTCTTTTCATGCTTGCTGTTTTTTTCTCTGCAAGGTGAAGAATCAAAAGCCTCAGAAAAGCTTTGAAAAAGTGTTTGTTTTTTTTAAGATTTTTATTTATGTTCATGGTTAGTCACCATAAAGTTGAGTCACTTACTCTGTGAGGCGATGCACACCTTTGCAACTGTTAGAGGATCAGTTCTGTGGGTTTTATATTTCGGATCACCCAGTAGGACTCCTTAACTTGGCTGCTGGTGGTTCATGCATCAAACGGATAGTACAGGCATCCGCCCTCACTGCTCTGCTCTTAAATGATGGATAGCAAAGAGAGGCTTCGCCACTCTCTCAAATGCTGCCCCGCCCTCTGGACTTATTAATGACAATAATTAGGAAGAAACCTCCCTGTGAAGCCCGCCAGAGTGATTAGTGCTTTAATGATGGAATGGGCGGTAGTGAGCGCACACAGAATTGATTTACGTATTCGCCCTGACCTTTGGAATCCAATTTACGCATCCACAGGCAAAGGAAGAGTAGGTAAGAGATGAAGGAGAGTGACAAGGATAGATGGAGAGCAAAAGAAGAGCTACTTGGCACTTGAAGTGTGTAAGTAGTTTTATGGGGAGTGGAGTAAGGGCATCTGTTTCTGTATTTCTACTTGTTTTGTAGCTGTGCGTCCTAGAACAGATCTAATAACAATCTTCCATTCCAGGCATTGAAATGATGTGCAAAGTAAAGTCATGTTCATGTCGTTATACAGCTGCGTGTATTTATTTATTTATTTATTCATTTTTTTAATTACCACTTCTTTCTTTCAGACAGATTGTTGCATTTGATTTATTTTGCAGGATCAAAGCCCTTTATGTGCAAGATCTGCAACTTTGCAACGGCTCAGCTGGGAGACGCCAGGAACCACGTGAAGAGACATCTTGGGATGCGAGAGTACAAATGCGACATATGTGGGTGAGTTAAATGGACCAGTTTGCTTTTTAAGAAAAAAACAAAGCTGTTCACTTTAAGATCTGACTTTTTAAAGTGAGTCGAACCAAGCTTTACTTTCACAAGCTTTTTGCATTGTTGCACAACTGACTCTTAAAGCAAAAACCAGGCTCTTTCCATCCTCAGCCACCTAAGAACTAATTAACACTGATGAGATGAATTAAAGACAACCAAGCTTTTAGATGATAAATGGCTCAGAATTACTTATAAAAAAAAAATCAAAAGATATTTTATGAGGAACTGTTTCCACAACTGTTTCCACAGTTTAATTTCCAGACTCAGTTTCAAGATGAACCTTCGAAATCGAAACGACCAACAGTGACAGCCAATGTTTGCAGTGTTCCTCCAATCGAGAGTGATCTGCTAATTATCTGTTGTACAGCCCGATTTAAATTGCATTTGTCTCAGGCTAATTCAAAATTCAAGTCAATTAAACCCTGCCTGACCACAGCAAGAGATGTGAGGTAGGTTTGCTGCTTACGTGATGCAGATGCCTTTTTGAACATTGTGAGATTTCATTCTTTTAAAGGCAAAAAGAAACCATGAACACGCTGGCTCTAACTCACAGAAACAGTCTATAATAGGGAAATGGTATGTTTTTACAAAGTACATTTATAAAACAAGAACATGTCATACTTCAGTAGTTTGTAGAACCACCGTTTGCTGTATTATGAAGTAGATTCAGTGTTTTTATTACTTTACCATCCTCTCACATTGTTGTGGAGGGGGTTTAGCCCACTCTTCACACAAATGAGCCCATATAGCTTCAGTTCTTTGAAGTTTATTTGAATTAGTCTGTGCATGGCTCTCTCAAAGTGTTGCCACAGCATTTGCAATAGGTTTGTGCATGCAACTCATTTTATTCTTTTCATTTTCACCCATTTTGTGGCAGGATTTCTAGAGTGCTTGGTGTCCTTTTTGTCTTCTTTTTTTTTTTTTTTGCATGACCTCTGGGTAGTATTCCACTGTCAGACGATATCTCATTTGACTGTAGAATCCTTGATCTATAGAGGGAGATGACTGCAAAATTCCCAGGTTCTGATTAATAACCCCAAATCATCACACTTCCACTCCCATGCTCAACAGCTGCTATGTTGTTGCACACTGAAATTAAAGTGTGAGCTGGTGCGTTTTCATTTTTGTTTTTTTTTCTTCCCACTGTACATCAGCTGAGGATGTCCTATGCAGTTCTGAAACTGTCTGGTTTGTTTCAGCTTCCAAATAAAACTTTAGGAAGTTAAATGTTACAGTCTGGATGGCTGAGAGAATCATCTGCTCCACTGCCCCCTACGTAGGACCAGTTCAGTCCTGGAAGAGGAAAGTAGAGGCAAAAATATTTCAGGCTCTTCACAGCCAGGAAACCATGTTTTTGATCTGTTGCCAGCTGGTTGGTGCTTTAGAGCACTGCACACAGAACATGAAGACATGAAAGCAGCACCCCCCCAAATCCATTTCTCTTATACGCAATTAACTGCCCCTGAAGCTTCTATGAATGCAATATCTCCTACATTGTGTAACTCATCTAAATACCTATTTTTCTCACTTCACCTGCAAGAGTTAAACTTTTGACGTCTTGTAGCACCATTTCACTTTTGAATGCATGGCTTGAGCATTTTTTTCTTCAGTTTTAATTATATTGTGATTCTCCTCACACTATATGCTACTTATTTCTGTTTATTAGTTGCTTGTTAGCAGCTTCATTGATCCTAAAAACAAAATCCTAGTTTTTACCAGCATAATTAGCATTAACTCTTTCTCATTCTCTAACAACAGCACAAATGACCTTTTGGCGAACTTGGTGGGATGTCTCTTCCTGGGAAGACTGATGGATATCTTGAATGTTTTATGATTGTGAAGATCTCTCTGCAGACCAACAGACACTAAACTGTTTGGAACAGTGACAACCCTTGCTTCTTCAAAGCCTATAGCCTACACTAAAGTTCCACAGAACATGGAACAGCCATGAAACCACACCAGGCACTATGAGACACGTTAATGAGAGTATCTGCACCATGAGATGCCTTGGAGGTGTTTAGAAACGTCCCAGAGGTGACTGTTTTGCTGCTGGGCCGCTGCTAGACTGCATCGGCTTCACACACAGCAGGTCGAGTTGGCAGGAAGTCAGACATGAGAAGGACATAGAGAATCCAGTCGATTCCCAAAATACAATCCCAGGCTCAGGATCATTTTGTTTATCCAAGCATACTGTGTGGGAACAATTTAGAGGGTTTTGCAAGAGATTAGAAATGTGTATGGCCAGCACATTTTGCCACTGATCATTTTCAAATGTATAAATTGTATTAATTTTGTCTTCGAAACAAGCAGAGAACAAAGTGACTCTCAGGTAAACTTGAAACCTTTGAGTGAAGTCGTAATCTCACAAATCTAACCAAGCAGGCAGTGTTTGCAAGTGCTCCACTTTTAAAACGTCCCATGTGGAACCTGAGATTCAATATTCAAGATGAAAGATTATCTTTATTATCCCTCAGGGGGGCAATTTGATTTGCAGCCAGTGTGTTGCCTTGACCAGATTGTGCTAAGGATGGAACAAAGCTGCTGCAAAACCAGACCAGGGCACCCCTGCTGTCTGGGCGACATGAGCTTAAAAATCATGTCTTTCCCTGTTGGCATTGTGTCAACACACACCTGAATACTTCAAACCAGCAAGCTGCCAAAACCTCTGCTTTTATACTGGTAATCACACCTGCTGTCCTGATAATTAAAACATTCAGACTGATAGAGGATATACTTTCTTTTTCACATAAATATGTACTTCTCTGAATCCACTGCTCTCCAGATGTGAAATCTGAGAATCTTTTTTGCTTCCTTCTTAATCTTTTGACTTGTACAAATAATCATAATTGGGAGTTTATATAGGTACCCACAAGGGTATAAATACACTGTAGCCCAATTGTTCAGTGTTATTGCAATACGTTGTACCCCCTACATGTTGACCATATGTTGCATTCAGCTCCTGCTAGACCTCCTCACTGCGCTGACATGAAATGAACATGTTAAGCTGTTCAACATGCGGTCGGGGAATACAGTTGTGGAATTTCTCAGCTATTTTTTCTCATTAAGCTTATGCAGGTGAACATTTCCTAACATGACAACATATATAGAAGCACGCTTCGCTCTCCCGGTTTGATTCTGAGTAAACAGTTCCGCATCGTAGGCAGATTTTGTCCTTTCAAAGCCGAGCAGAGCGAATGTATTTATTTGCTCCAACTGATGTTTGCAAACATATTACAGCAGGAGCAAACAAGCTTTGCTTTAAAAACAGCTTTTCCTTTAATGAGAGGAAAATGTCATGTTTTACAAGCCTCCCAGTTGAAAACCCCCTTCTTCCCAAGTGCTGCAAATATGTTGGGCTTTGACCAAGTGCTTAGGTTTACATGCACACGCGCACAAACATTTACACACATACAGCTGGAACAGTTCTCCAATATGCTTTTAAATGGGAACTACTAAATACAGCCGCCGGTTTCACAAATCATGTGGCTGTAGGAGCTGCGTGCTGCCAGTGCCAGCCACTGGTGACAAATCGGCCCTGTGTGTGCTTTCAGGACTGACTGATCACCAGGCCATCCCTCCTCCTGACTAAAGAGGAGCAAACACAAAGAAGCCCCCCAGAAAAACCCTCATTAAGGCCAGAGCCATACATACACATAACCTGCTGCCCTTCCCAAACTTTTTTCCCCGTTTTATACGTCCTTAATCTGAATCTGAAGCGAGTTACTAATGCATGGCCACACTTCAGGTGTAATGCCCGTTTTGTTTTGGGGTGACCTAGAAAAGAGTGATTATAGTATAGATTATAGTATGATTAAGCTTTCCTTTCTCAAAATAATGTTTTCACACTTTATCCTGTAAGTTAACAAAACACCATGTTTGAGCTCTTCTGACAATTTAGTGATTTGGTTTAATTAATTTTTTCAGCGCTGAATTTCCATGTGGATCAGAATTTCTAGTTTAAGGTACTTGCAGTCTCGTGTAGGCTCAGCACGTTGTTTGTGCACATTTTCTTTGCTTTCTTTTCTTGAAAAGAAAAGAAATCCCTCCTATCACTGCCATCGATTACCAAGTCTTCCTTTGTTAAACTTTCAGACTAGAAGATTGCCTCGTGCCTGACTCTGTGAATGAATGTATGCTCTGCGCCTCAGCTGTCCACCTCACTTTGGCCTCTGCTCGATGCCGCTCCTCTCTCTTCAGGGGCCGAGGGGGGAGTTGTTGATAGTTAAAGATCATATTGTTTTGGCATTTAATTAACAAATGCAAATGTAAGGCCAGGACAGATTAGAACCCTTGACCGTGCTGCCAATCAAACGTGAACATGCTGGTCAGTGTCTCACTATCCATTCCTGCTGCTTTATAGGTTTTCTGCTTTTGTTTCACGATCTCTTTTACTTCTTCCATGTTTATTTCTGCATTCTAACATATATGTCTGCTCAACTTTGTCTTTATTTTAGGAAAGGCCTATTTGTCTTGATTTGCCTATAAAGAACTCTTGAGGTGTAAAAACACAAATTGGCTGTTAGCATGCAAGATAAGATTTCTCATATTTAATTGGTGAAAAAAGAGATGGCAGACTCTTGCATTTCCTCCTGGTGTGTTTTGTCCACAGTGGGGCTTGGCTACTTAATGAGCCTCCTCTTCCTCTCCTCCATCATCTTGCAGAAAGGCAGTGGATTCAGCATTTCCAGCCTCCCGCTCTCTTGTCCTCCCCAAAGATGCAATGGACGTCCAGTGCTGTTGTAGGTGTTAAATTATGGATAAACAGTCTAAATATTTTGAGGCATTGGTTTAATATCACAGCTTAGGCCTTAGAACTATTAACACTATCATGGACGTGGATTGTCCTCTTGTGGAATGCCATTTTATGATTATGGGTCATGAGATGCCCCTTTCCAAGTGTCACTTGAGAAATTTGAACAAAGCTTTGGAAACTTTAATTTCTTTCTCGTAACGCAGAAAAGTTTATGGAGCAGTAAAGTTGGTCTTCTGTTTGGAGGAGTTTGCATTGTTTTTCTTCTACTCCCTCCCCTCTAGTTTTCCTGATTTGCTGTTGGAGAGTGTGTATATATAGTCATGATTTCATGTTGGGTGTTGTGTGTGTGCGTGTGATTTGACTGTTAACAGGATGGGGCTGGCTCATGTCAGGGTTTTATGTCCCCCCCGTCTTGCGAGATTGTCTGGTCTGTTCCCAGAATAGCCCATCAGTTCCGCCTTGTGTGGCTCATCTGCTGTAATGTGCCTTAATGCCCGGCCGTGTATGAGTAGTGTGAGGCCTGGCAGTGACAGTGGAGGAGCATCTTAGCTTGCTTCTTATCCAGAGAAAGCCGTCACTTAATTCAGCCCCTCTATTGTCGATCCACACCCCTCTCCTTCTCCCCTGACATGATTCTCTGTAATCCTCAAGCAGATTCTGGTTAGAACTCCCTGAGAACTATCTATTTTTATGTTTTTTTTCTTTCTTTCTTTCTTCTTTCCATTTAAACATTAATGATTGTTGCTGATGAAGAGAGGGATCCCTGTGAGGATGATTATAATGTCACTCCACTGATCTCCCGCCGCCCCGAAATAATTGTACATCATCGCTTCATAGCGTGTCACAGGGACACGTTGGTGGCGTGCAATTAAAACCGCAGAATATAATACACCAAATTACTGCCTGTCAGGCCCATGAACAACACACTCGGTATTTGAGTTACACTTAATCATCACGTACATTAGTGATTTTGCTTAGATCTCTTCACCCTACCCCCTCCACGCATGCAGCAGGGCTGTGAAGCAAACTGCTCCATGTGGGCTGCTGAGGGTTTGTGTCATGAGATACCACAGCTCCAGGGTAGCTATGCATTAATGTTATAGTCAGACCTTTTAAAACGCAGTATGCCCTAAACAATTTAACCGTGTTTTAGTAAGAGTACGCATTGTTCGCATAATCTGTAAACAGGAATTTGGAATCATTTGACAAAAAGCCTTTTATGTGGGTAATTTTAATTTAGATTATTTTCAGCCTGCAGATACTAAAATGAGACACGATTTCCTTTTCTAAAAAGTCAACACAATCACCTGAGGTCTTGATATACTAATATCTTTAAAGTTCTGTTCTTTGCAGCCAGTATCCAGGCGATGGAGTCGGCCACTGCAACCTCCTTTCTCCGAGTGTGCGTCTTTAGAGTTCCGTCACACAGATTTGTGCTACCAACTGCAGAGAAATGTAGCATGATGGGTCGTTTGATGGAGATAATGATGAGGAAGCTGAATAATTCAGCTCTGTTCTGGGTCTCTGATGTCACAGAACCCTTCAAATCTAAACTGAACAACATATTTTAGAACTTAGACAAACCCAAACAGGGCGACAGGCGACAGCGCTGCATTAAAGTTTTTGTTTTGTTTTTTTTTTTGGGGGGGGGGGGTTTGTGAGTCATTTCAGGCATCCAAAAATCTGCTCTCATGTCCAGGAAGATTTTTTTCATATATGCCCTTTAAGTAAGAAAACTAGAAAAGACATGGAAGTACCTCAGAAGAGTTGGTGAAATGATCCCTGTGCACTGTAAACGTCTGTGTTTATATATAATAAAATACAAAAAAACAAAACAAAAAACAAAACTCCAAACAACTTTGATATTTATTTCTACTCTAATACTCGACTCTACTCGACATTACAGCTGCAAATGTCTCAGACATTCGATTCCCAGTCTTGGAACATGGTCCTTGTCAGTCAGTATAGACCCCTTCACCAAAATAAACACATTTTACTCTAATGCATTTAACTAAATTTAGTGTGCCATTATCGGAAATGAAATAAGTAACGCTAAAGGTCATTTGGAAAATAATGCAGAAAGGCTGGTCTGGAAAGGTTAAGTATGTGACGGAGCTGCTCTGACGATAACGGGGGGCTGCGCATGGCTCTGAGAGCTCTGCGCTCCGGTTTGACTTGGTACTCTGCGATTGCTCTTTATGACCAAGACAGCTTTACAGCCCGTTGCCTCCCATAACACGATAAAGCGCAGCATAATGGATTGGATGTGTTTAGTAGCCTTGGGCTGATGTTTGTAAAATTAATGTTTTTTGCAACAGAAACACTCTCTTACACAGGCGCACATGCACACACAGAAGGGCAAAACAGGAAAAAAAAAGAAATCCTGACAGAATTGATGTATTGGAACAAATCCACTAACCAGTGTACAGTATTTTCAGTTTTTATCCTTGATCTCTGAGCTAAATCGTCAGACTTTAATCATAAGTCATGTGTCCTTACAGATATTTCTCTGCTGAAGAGATGACAACAAACATATGGCTTCATTAGTTAGCTTTGTGTTGTTAGGCTTAATACTGAGCAGAGAGGCAGTGAACGTTATTAAATTTTTGTTTCAAATTACACAGCAGAAATACTTGAGGGACATAAAGTCCGTTTGCTCCGTCAGTCTCATATTGATGAAAAGAGTCCCTTTTTTTTTTTTTTTTTTTTTTTTTTTTTCTTTTTGGGAGTTTGAATGGTACTCTTCCCAGCATCCCTGTTCTCAAAAAATGGAGAGAGAAACCCCCGCCAACCTCTCATTCCCATTAGGTTTTAATAACAATCTCATATTCTTTAGTGGCCCCACAACAGGGGCCTCAGGGCTTCATAATCAAAACATTTCCCTTTAATCAAAGACAAAGCAAAACAAACACTCGGTCCAGACACCAAATGGCAAGATCAGGATATAAAGTGGAGCCAACACAGCACATAAGCTTATGATAATGACTTGTACAGTTCTTCAGCACAAACTTAAGATGCTGTTGTCTGATCTATGCATGATCTTGGTACCATTATATATATTTTTTTCTTTTAACTTCTCTCGGTCTCAGCATTTCATCAAAACACTTCTGAAATGAGTTTAACATCTTCACCTCAAACCAGGACAAAAGAAGCTCAAACTTTGTTCTGTAAAGTAGTTGAATAATTTAAAGATTGTTGCTGAACTCACCGTTCTATAGAGCTAATCATGTCATAGGTATATTGTAGGAAGAAAGAAAATAAAGAAAGGGAAGTTAATGAGTGATTAACAACAGCAATTAAAAGATGAAGAGGCAGGCAGATGAAAAAAGGGGTGTAATTAAAATATCAGTCCTCTCATTGTCAGAAGTGCGAGTGTCATCCATTGTGTTCTTATTAAAAAGCTGGGTGGAGGGGAAGGAGCGAACGATGCTTAATTCCAGTGGCCCAAAGTGTCTGGTAATCTGCCCATGGATGGAGCTGAAAAGGGCTGTAACTCATGTTTAAGTGTTGGGGCCGTGTCATTGCAGGTTCACAGTCATGCATTTCTGTGTTGACACCGATCAGGGCAAGGGATATTTGGCAGTCAGGAGTAATTTAACTTAATTAATGGGATGCATATTTGATGGAGGAATAAAATATCCCGGCTCAGCAAAGTGGAAAAGGGGAAAGATTTAGTGGGAGTTAAAGGTGGAGGGGAGAGTAATTTGTGCTTTCAGTTACCGGCTGCTTGAGAGACAGAGAAGGAGGGAAGGAGAGGAGAGAAAGAGATGGAGAGGGAGAGTGCGTCAAGGCTGATAAAGATGGCAACCAGAGTAGAGGAGGAAGTAGAGGGGAGGATGAGAGATGGATGGTTGACACAAAGCTGAGCTGATGTGTAGAGGGGAATGGGCTGTCCCTCCATTGAGAGGGCCATCAGACTGACAACGCTTGATTTAATTGATATCCGGACTGAGCTCTTTCTCAGCACAAGCAGACACATTACGCTGGTTTGCAAACTTGTGGCGGAGCTGCCGACCGCCAAGGTCCTTTTTAATATTCATGAGAGGGCTTTTAAGAGTGTTCGGCAATAGTCTCCTCCCTCCACTGCCGCCACCGCCCGCTTTCCAACTTGTGTTTGCTGCCAACGCACACACTTTACCTTCCACTCAAACAGAAGTCATGCAACACGCTGGCTCTACCAGACAAACCCGTGGCCTGACGAAAAGCTGTCACGCTGCTCTTAATCTCCCCTGGCACTTTTTAATTGACTTCCTGTAGGTATAGATTACTTTCATGCCGAGTCTGCCACCGAGATGTTTGATACCATCCGAGAGACTGGCATCTGGGATGCTCGTAGCTCACCGGCGATGACGCTGCTATCTCGGTCTCTGTCTCTTTCTGTTTTACCCTCTCCTTTCCCTCTTCCACCTCTCTCATTGTGATGGCCAGACTTATTTGGGCAACAGGGGAGAGGTAAAATGCAATCAGTCATTGCCATCATCATAATTGAGCTGATGTACCTGCTGGGAGTGCTGGGGAAATGTTGGCTTTGTGTCTGGCTGAAGCTGTTAGTAGCATTACAACGATATGCAGGGCAGGTATTGGCCTTCTGCTCGGAGCTGGATGCCGACCAGTTTGTATTGTCCAACTGTTATGATGGATATGTAGTTTCTTTGATTAAATACTCTATTTATTGTAGAGTTAATCAACACGGTGCCCTGTCTGCCTGAAGTCTACTCAAACAGCTTGACCAGAAATAATTATCCATAGACTTTAAATATGATTAAGTCAAATCAAATTTATAAGAGCAGCTCCCTGTTATTGATGTGTAATTTCCCACAAGCCCACAATCAAAGTTAAGAAATAAAGTGTGTTTTTAAAGTTACTAAAGGTCTGAAGCACAGCTGTGAAATGAAATGTTCCATTTACTGCTGTTCATTGCTGTTTTATCTGCTTCCACGCCTACTTAGATAAGATTCTCGGACGCACTGATAAAGTTTTGGGCCAGAAAAATAGTGACATTTGAAGTTTGGAAATGTTTGCACAAACTGTTGACGGCTTGAATCCAAAGCTCTATGTTGGAGATTCAAGCCGTCGGATCCACTGGTAACGCCAAATACTGCTCTCACTGTGTGGCTCACATGTGGTCTGGCCCACACACGCTCATACCAGGCGCACTTGCGGACAGGGCCTCCGCCTACACGCCATCATCCATTTATACATTTGCAACATACACAAGTTTGTCTTCGCTGTTCCAGTAAAAAGCTGTTGATGCTACGTTGGCATTTAAAGAGGCTCGATGTGTCTGTGTTCTTGTCTGTGCTCTTTGTGCAGGCACTGCGACCAGAAAGGATCTACCTCCGGGTTTGTTTTAGTTCTCTGTTAAAATCTATAATATTCAGAGAAATACATCATCAGCACAATACAGGACTGTTTTCAGAAGGTGATTTGACACTTTTTTGTTTATCTGAGGGATTATATAAAAGGGCCACCTGCTGCTTAATCACTCACATTAGATTTTATACTTGCTTGAGCAGGTTTACTTGGTAAATTTAGCCCTCATACTCTCTAGCCCATTATTTGGTGACATCCCTCTTTCTTAATATCACAGGTTCCCCATGATTCTCACATTTATGAAGCGATATTGACCATAGTCTATGCGAAACAGATAATAAGCTGTGATGAATGGATGACATTAGTGATGAAATTACATCAACCTTAACAGGTTATTGTATTAACACACCTTGCCAATTCCACTCCTCCCCACTGCCCGTTTAATTGATTAATTGCTGACGTGGATGGATGAGGGGTTGTGGGAACTGAATCGGTGGCTGATTGCTAGTCAACCATAAACAGGAGCAGCGACAGTGGGCCCCTCAAGGGCAATATTCATGCACCCCAACCTTATGGCGATTCTTTTTCCAGCTCTGACAAGAGGAAAAATATTCGTCCATAAAAACGCTGGTATCACCGGGCTGACATATAAAGCCCTCTGTCACTCGCTCTCTCTTTTCCATGCCCTCCCTCCCTCCTCACCCATGTTTCGTCTCCTTTAGTGCTTTAGGACTCTGAAATGACCCATCCTCAGGTAACCCCTGCACCTCCCAAGCTTTAAATACGAGCAAATAATGGCAGAGTGAGTGATGCTGCCTGTGTCCTTGACTGGGATCCTCTGTGTGTTGTAGCTACATCTCACTGTCTCCGAGCCCTACGGGACACATAAAATACCCCCGTAGAAGGCTCCCAAGGCCTGCCGGTGATATTCCATTGTACGGATGTGGAAAGGCAGTGAGGCTTTTGTGTGAGTGTATGCAAGGGTAGTCGTTGGGCCGGATAATATTTACGCTGCTTGATGTTTAATGAGAGCGGCACTTTTTTTCCACTTGTAATTTGTTTGTTTTAGATGTGGCGTGACGTTATAAAAACGTTAAGCCACATATCACATCTCCTTTATCTTTTGCTGTTTGTTCGGCCGCATCTTTAGTGGCCCTGGTAGCTGATGCCGTGTTTTGTGGCAGGAAAGTGCATCGCCGGCTTCTGTGGCTGCCACCTACTTCTTCTCATTGTGACAGTTGCCACCAAATTGTCCTGAATCTTCTGATGGGGTAAAATCTTCTTGGTACAGGGAGGGGCGGAGGCCATCCGGTCAGGCATCCACAAGTGTCAGGCTTACAGTAAAGAGGGGACACGTAACCAGCAAAATTATAAGAGCCCTTTGTCAAAATCTTTGGTCTCTGATTGGGCACCACGTTAACCTCTGTTCCACTGAGCCCCTTCGGGCCGAGGCGTGGGTCTGAACTGCTGCATCTAGCCGTGAAAGCGCTAAAATGCTGACACATCGATTACTCCAAATGGAAAAGAAAAAAAAAAGAAATGTTGAGCTTGATGAGGAGGAATGTACCGCGTGAAAGAGGAAGCATTTATTCATTTATTCTGTTTATTCAGCAAAACAAATAAGAGGTCAGGATTATGCTGCTACATGGATAGCTCGTTGTCTATTACAGTTAAATTTCAAATTAGTTGGTCCACGCTGCCCTCTTCTATGGTCATTTCAAAGCCTGCACGCCTGATGTCTTCCCCCCCGAGAAATATCACATTTCTTAGACTTTACACATGCTTCAAGTAGAGCCAGGAAACTAATTTGTTTCCTTGAGTTTAGTTCAGAGCTGAAAGAAATGGTGATTATGTCAGTGCAGTCTTTGAAGTGAACATTAGATGGCGCCATTCAACTTGGTAGAAAGCAGCAGAGACGATCATTTGCAGTGTGTTGCTGCCTGCTGTGTGGTACATGTAGATCTCTTGCACAGATGAAATGCATTTGAAATTCTGTTTGTTCTGTTGAAAGATGAGTTGAGATCCATGACTTTCAACTGATTTTACCCCCCCCCCCCCTTTTTTTTTTTTACGTTATTGTCCAAAAATGATGAGAATAAAACTGAATTACGTAAGTTAATAGCAATGCCCAGTGTTGATGGAAGTGAAATAATGATATTTAGGTTTGTTTAAAAGAGAGAACTTTGACTATTACCAACAACTTCCAAATGTACTTAAATGTATAGATGCCCTCAATGGGAGGTTGTTCCTTTAAATGTACTTGAGGGTTGCTAGCAAAATTCACACTTTGAAAAGGAAAAACATTATTAAAAGAGTATTTTCTTTGACATGGTAGACTACCAGTAAGTGTTAGTGCAGTATTAAATGAGCAGAGTGTAAGGATGGGCTTGTGGCAGGGCGGACGCAGTGTTCAGGGGTGTCCCTGCCGGTGCTGCTTCTTTAACTAGGACAAGACTCTCCACGGCGGCGGACCTCAGGGGCCGATCAGCAGGTCTCAGGAGAGGCTCCCTGTACCGCCGTCTCACCAGGCCTGTCACGGGGGAGCCGATGCTGGGCTCTGCTGGCTGGCTGGCTGGGTGTGGGGCTGCTGTGATGATGATGGTGTTGGTGGGTGGGTGAGGGCTGACATGCCGAGAGGGCAATTACAGCAAGGACAAAGACTACACAGTGATAAGTCCCCACAGCACCCCTAATGAAGAGAGCAGGTTAGCCTGTTAAGAGGGCTGGGGGAATGAGGATGGCCTCAGTGTGCGTCTGTGTTTGTGTGTGTTTAACCTACCCGAGGAGGATACAATTTCTGAGGTCATGTTGCTACCGTGCTCGCTAACCTCCCTGACGGACGCCTCCCTGACCCGGCGTTTTCTCACACGGAGCAAAAGTAAACGGCAATGTGAAAATGGAAACCATTTCATCGTTAGGAAATTGTACTCCGACATTTGTATGTAGAAAGAAAGAAAGAAGGAATGAAGAAAGTCCCGTTGCAAGCTATTAATGAAACGGAATCTTTAAAATAAATATCATGCCTTTGGTGGGTAATTGTTGCACATTAGTGGATCTACAATTTGTTTTTATCATGGCACTTAATGTTTTTTTTTCCTTTCTTTTTGTAATATCCCTCTTAAAAATTCAGTACACTATATCTGTTTTTATACATGAAATAAATTAATGAGTCTCTGGGTTAGCAGTATTAGAAAATATATTCTGGTTATGGAAAAAAGTGAGAAAAAAATAAAAACAAACTTTATTAACAAAAACAAACAAAACAAAACCTGCCAAGTTGGCTCATTTCATGGTGATCTCCCAGT
>JBAMYA010000008.1:359092-371647 GCA_037176975.1 Arrhamphus sclerolepis
TATATATATACATATATATATATATATATATATATTTTTTTTAATTTGCTGTGCAAATTAATCAGTTCTCTCATTGCTGTTTTGATGTAGCTTCCATAATGTGCGTCTGTGATTGATGCATTAGTGTGTGTGTGTAAAATTAAATTTCTGTGTTCATAATAAATTCAAGCTCAAATGTCACATCACCCGTTTAGTTTTCTAACATTCACCCCTTAATCTCTTTAACACCACAAGTCAGATTAAAGAAGAAACACACCCTGCACTCTGGATGCTGCATAGAAGTAAAATCTGCATTTTTGTCATAAACACATGCATTACATTAAATCAATTAAATTTAATAACTCTGATCCGCAGTGATCAGTTTCAGAGCCACTGTGCAGAAATCTGAAGTGAGGCTTAAAGCTTAATTGCAGCATGGAGGGTGGTGTGCCAGGCAGTCTCAGGAGGTGGTGGGGGTTGTAACATATGTTGCGTGCATCCAGTTGAAGACTCTGCAGTGATAGTTAAACATTAGGGTGAAATGCAACCACCAAGGGCCTCCGTGTTAATGTGTTTGGCTTGTACCGAACTCAGCCTCTGTACAACCTCGCGTTTAAAACTACGATGCAGTAAAAATCATCGCCTTCACTCAGTGGTTTTCATGATGCAGATTACGAAGAAAATTAAAAAAAAAAAAAAAGATCAAAGTTATAACTCTATTTGCTGTTACTAATAATTATGGTGCGCCTCTAACATATTAATATAATCTGATATTAATTTACCACTTAATTTTTTTGTAAACGTAATTTAGAAAATCCTAATTTTTGGCATGCTGTCTTCAAGTTTCAGATTTTCAACAACCCATTCAGTTTAATAGGAGACTGTGCTGGTTCACCAAATGTATTTTATGTGTGTGTGTGTGTATTTTTTTTTTTCTTGTTTTTCAATGAGTGTGTATTTACAAATATATAGATATATATTTTTCATATTTGATACATCCTCTTTATTTAGTTGCTACCATATTTATAGAAGCTTAAATGTTTTTTTGTTTTTCCAGATTTTGTACATCATTGTGTATCTCACTACAATCAGAGCTCTTATGTGCAGCCTCCTTATTTTCATACTGACTGCTTGCAGCCTACTAAGTGGACAGCATAATGAACCCCCCACCCCCCAACTCCCCCTTTGCGACCAAACACTACTAATCTAATATATTACTCATCCATGCTTCTGTGTGTGTGAGTAATTATTCTCAAAAGTTTCCACATCGTGACAAAGTGACAAAGGGAATATGGGCGAGGAGGACTGTAGACACGTTTGATGGCTACTTGGTGATGCTGATAGGCCAAACGGTGGCAGGAACCCGCCACTTTTAATCGCGTGGAGGGTGACGGCTTTCATAAGAGCATGCGGCGACTGTGACAACCCTAATAAGGAGAGGTGACAGAGAAACTTTGAGTGTTAGCGGCAAAACAGAGGTGGAAGTTCTTGTTGTTGTTTTTTGTGTGTGTGTGTGTGTGTGTGTGTGTGTGTGTGTTTTGGTTGAGCATAGGAGACGACTTTCACTATCTGAGACTGGATTTGTGGTGAAGGAATGTCAGCATTAATAAAGGGCTTAGGGGACAAGGTCACACGAGTGCCTGTACAGCAGAGCACCTCAAGTCTGTTTGTGGCTTTGGAGATGGGCAAACATGCTAAGACATCTCCCTGTGCATAAGGTAACAGACTGGAGCTTTGCCCATCAACATCTCGTCACAGTCTAATTTATGATTCCTCAGCCTTTTTTTTTTTGCTTTTTCTTTTTATTCAAAGACAATCTTTGCTCTGGAAAAAAAAGGAGTGAAAAGGAATGATGCTTTGAGGATATAATTAAAGATATCGTTCAAAGAACAACTTTTTGCATATTTGAATTATTACTGTCGTTAAAAACCACACAAAATATGGAAATATGATTGCCGGAAGCACATAAATCAATGATCAGCAAGGCCTCAGAGCCCAATAAATATGGGGAGTTAAATACTTTAAAATGCAAATCACATCTAAAATTTGCATATGGGTGAATTTAAAGGAAGTACGCTTCCTTAAGACCCTCTGAGGTAGAAGCGGGTGGAGCTGGAGGGGGTTTGGGGAGGGGTGCAGAGGACACACACAGACAGACAACCCGATTCATTTTTTCCCCCCTTTCTTTTTTTTTTTTTTTTTCGTTTTCGTTGTCATTGGTCAAGTCGTTGGATCGTTCTAAATGATAGCGGCTGAAGTGGGCTGACAGACACGACTGCATCTCTTTTGTGGATCCAGAAAGTGCCTTAAGTGATCTGAATAATTAGGAGTTAATTATTCTTCATCCATCTAAATCAGAAAAGGACAGATATGGGAATGGAATTATAATTTTAGCCCAACGCACTGTCTCGTTCTAATGTGGTAAACTAAAGTGACTGTGAATAATACCTACTGACCTTCGAGTAATTACGCCTCGCTTGGCAATTTGCTTGCTGTTGCTAATTGAGGGTATTGATTCAGTGATACTCATATTAAAAATACATATGTTTTATGGCTGGGATTTTTTTTCTTCTGGTTGTGTTTAATGTATTATTAATCCTTATTTTTTTATCTTATTTTTTAAGAATAATTAGGAGACAGGATGTTCTGCACTGGAGGGTTAGAGTAGTTTCTTTGTCCTAATCACAGTTGCAGGTTGTGTATATTTTGCCAAACTTTTTGCAGAATCTCATTTAGATTCTGCAGAAAGTTTCAAACAATCAGGAAATTTTTACTATCGGACAGACTTTTTTTTTCCTCCATAAAATAATAATGATTCAATAGCAGACGGCTCTAATTGCATTGAAAATAAACTTATAAGCCACAATCCCATTCTTTTGCATGCCCCACTCCGAGTTTTCACCCTCAGTCATTTAAAGATGCTCTGGCGACACCACTGGATCAATGGACATGATGTCTCTTTGTACATTAACACTCAGGTTAGGGTGTTAGGTTAAAAACCTGCCCTGCACCTCCCTGCAGAAAAAAAAGAGAAAAGAAAAAGGGGGAGAAAAAAAATCAATTTTTCCAGTGGAGTCGGAGGGGCGATCTGTTGGTTCTGAAGGCATCCCTTTACCAGTATGCATGTGCCTGTGTGAGCACCGTGGGGGTGGTCGGGACCGTCACTCCTGAGTGTTTGCACGTGTGAGTGCCCTTCCTGGCGCCTGCAGGTATTGACCAGCGCAGAGGACGATGTGGCTCGCTTCAAACACATCTCTCCTGCCTCTTTAGCCCATAATATTTTAAGCCTTTTCGACTAGCGGAGCTGCAGTGGCAGCTCACAGCCTCATAATAACCCAGATAGGGATCGATGGCAGTGGATTTAGGCACTTACCCCTGCTAAAACTGGTAAACTCATTTGTCTTTCTTGAGCAGCGTTCTCTCCGTTGTTTAAGGAGACACTTAAAAGAATCCCCTGAATTAAGATAATGTGACTGTTGGTGTGTGATCAGGCAGGCTCAGCTGAAAGGACAAGCAGCTTTAGCTCTTTTATTAGCTCTCTGTTTAAGGGGCCATACATGTTTTGACGGAGTCCAACTCTCTTTATTTTATTTCTGTCATGCCGATTAGTGTGCCAGAGAACACCCGCACTGCTCCCACACCCCCTCCCCTGTGTGTGTGTGTGTACTGTGTAGGTGTGTGTGTGTGTGTGTGTGTGTGTGTGAGGGAGAGAGGGAGAAAGAGACTGTGTTAAGCATGCCAACCCTAAATGAGATGGACCAAAGTGTGATAGCCCTGCTGCTCTGCGGGTTCAAGCATACATGAACGCCTCAACACAAATTCTTGGTGAAGGACTCAATGGATGCCGTGAAATCGTATTTGCTGTACAGCTAATGGCATAGGACTGGTTCTGCTGGAATGTTCCTCAGAGCAAGAAAACACATCATTCAGCTGTGATGCACACTGACCATTTACACTTCACCATGCTCAGACCCAGTGCTGTATGGATGTTTCACTACACTGCATGTACATTTAGAAAAAAAAAACAAAAAAACTGTCTAGGCGTTCAAGACATTGAGAAAATAATTTATTTTCCAAAAACACAGCAAATTAGTTTTGGGTTTATATCTCTCCTAAACCTTGGTTAACAGTGCTAATTAAAATGCAAGACATGAAAGCCTGCATATGCAGTAATACACACACAGTACACCTCACACGTTACTGCTTAGGTTCAGCCGTTCAGCTCGAAGGGAAAAGAGCCCCTCTGTGGCTTTTCTAGGTGCTGTTGAGAGTGCATGGTCTGGAAGAAGTAGGACAAAGTGACACTTTCAGGGAAGAGAAGAGCATGATATAGTTAAAAAAAAAAAAAACAAAGGAAGGAAAGAAGGAGAGGAGTTTTGATGAGTCAGAAAAGGAACTCCTTTGAGAAGTTTTACCCCCCAAAAAAAGCAAAAAAAAAAAAAACAAACTTCAAACACATTCTCTTTAACTGAACTCACAACACACTGTGTGTGTGTGAGACTACAAAGGGCCGTCCATCCGAAGGAGCTGCTCTGCTGTGGGTGCCGCTGGGCTCTGCTGCTGCCGCGGCTGCTGGTGGTAATTAGGCGTCACAACGCTTAGGCCGGGCGTCTTGCGCGGCGCCGGATTCCTCCTGACGTGACGGAGGGATTGAGGAGTTATTCGGTTCTGCAGTTTCTTCTGCTCTGCTGGTCATCTGTCCTCTTCAGGGCCCATCAGCCTAAACAGCCCACCCAACACACAAATACACATGTACACGTGCACACAGGCTGTGTGACCCTGCTACCAACCCCTACAAGCACCCGCGGCCAAAACAGGGAAGAAGTATATGTTAGAGAAAGAGACAGAGGGAGACGTATCAAAGCCTGGGGGTGTTTTTAGAGGACTTGGGGGTGTGGGATTCAAAAAGATGGTGTGTGTGTGTGTGTGTGTGTGTGTGTTGGCAGACGTTGGAAGCTGATTGTGATGTGGGGTTTTGTTAGTCAATACTCAGACTTGTGCACCACTAACTGTACAGACAATATAGATCAATATTAGGTGAGGGCACATATATTTGACTAATTACTGCAATAATTAAACTGGTCTGTTGTGATTAAAATAAAATCAGTACACAGTCAATTTGTAGCTAAATGCATTCAGACATAGTGGACTAATCCCGTTTCAGCCTACTTGCTCCTTTGTCATAAAATCATTTGAGATGAAAACATTAGCGAGGTGAAGCTTTTATTCTCTGAGTTTCCTAATATGCCAACCAAAGAGACCAGTGGCACAGTAAGGCATATTTTTGATGTTTCTGCCTCAGCTGACAGTGTTTCGTCAGTGGAAATGCACCTGGATCTGATTTGATTTGTTCAGTCAAATTGAAAGGAAATTTAAAAGTCCATGGCTCTGTTAGGCTGGTGCGTCTATACGGTTGTATAACATAATTTAATTCAGCACTGGCTAGTGAGTTTTGTATTTGCATATAGTTGTCAGTCCCGTATTAATAACACATACATTAATTCCCTCAACAAAAGATTTGATTGAATAATGAAGAAGGCAGCTTGGGAGGGGATCGGGTGGGGGAGCGTGGTGGGGAGAAATTTGCTGTGGCAGTAAATTTTGAGTTTGTGTGGCGTGCCGAGCACAATGCCAAGCTACAAGAGAGAGACACACACTCTGCTCTCATGTCCCTAAGCCATGTTCACGTCCACTGAAGACTTCTGTTTTTACACAGGTAGGCAGTTTGGGGACTATCTGAGTGAGGAAGGAGAGGGGTAAAAAAAAAGACAGGAGAAATCAAAGGATGTTCCTCCTTTTTAATAATGTAACAAATATTCTAATTTCCAAAAATAAAACCTCCTCTCCATCCTTCCTGCTAATCTGAGCTTTAATTTATTCCAACCCAAGGCCAAATTAGTATGCTAGCCAAAGGCAAAATGGTTACGACAAGACCAAGTTCCCTCAAAAAAACTTAGACACCTATAAAAAGAGAGTGAAAAGCTCAGGCTCCAAGTTGTAGCCTTCAATTGCATTAAAGATTCCCTACTAATTGGCTACAATGAAGTATAACTAGTGCACAACATAAACATAAAATTGCAGCTGGATCCTTTCTAACTGGTACAATGAATCTTTGCAGTAGTTATGTTAACAGGTTAGCATTTTCATAATTTTTTGCATAGACAATAATAATTTATGGGCACAAAATTAAAGATTTAATGCTTTTTTTTTGGGTCTTAGATACAAAAGAAAAGGGCAAGGTAACATAATTTTAGTGCTAATACAAATGTAGCACAATGCCATACCGCGCTCTGCACATGCAAGCATTTTTATTTATGATTAATAGCATCTGAATTGTAAGTTTCCATGTCTGTTTGTGTGAGTGTGTGTGTGTGTCTTTTTCCTCCATGTGGATATATTGATGCCATTTTATGAAAAGCAATTGAGCAATGGGACTTTGCACTAACCATCAAACAGACAATTCATTATGGGAGCAGTGATAACAAATACACTGTGTAGGATAATGATGGCAGTGGTTCATATTGTTCATTATACATCTATGTGTCACATGGTGCTCTGAATTTTTTATGCATGCATTTATGTGTAGGTGCGTGCATGGCTGTTTGCCTTCTTTTGTCATTTTGCAACATGTTTCAGCAAATTAGCGTCTGAACCATTGGGAAGAAAAATATACCATCATTTCCCATTGGTGTGACAAACAATATATTTTGGATAATGATTCCTGTTGGCTTCCGCATTCGTAAATGTGAGGTAACCAATTTCTTCATGAGCAATCAAAGCAAACAGTGATATTCTTTCACTTCACTTTGAAGAGGCCTGTTGGAAGCTGGATGCTCTGTCATTTAATGACAAAATGTAAAGTGAAATAGAAACATGCAATAAGAAATATTTCTATAGAATGTAATGCCTTTCTGAGGTTGTGTGTGATATGGAGTAAGGCTGCAGGAGGCCTCTGGCGCATTTTCTTTCTTTTACTTGTGGGCCTGTCAAAGGTTTTTTTTGGGGCACTGGACTGCGTCGACGTCTGCCACACACAGGTCATGCCTTTCCTCCCTGATGAGCCCTGCAGTGCTGCAATCACCAGTATTTTTGCTTGGAAATTTATATATTTCATTTGCGAAACAGTGACAGTTTCGCTTGATTTATGGTGCAAGGCAAGGTTTAATTAATTGAAAAATGCATATTACCCTGTGACTTAATTATTAGCTAATTAATCACTGGGTACTTGTTCTGTGCTCCCCTCCTTTTTCCCCTCTTTTCAGGCATATTTCTGCATGTGTCTGACACTTGAATTTCCTCCTGCGGACATTTTTATGTGAGGTCATGCTTTTTCTTCCTGAGTGGCTGTTGAGATGAAGAACATGCGTCGTAGAAAACCTTGGCATCTTCTCCTGACGGTGTTAATGCACCACTCAGGACAGGATTTACACAGTTTTTAGGTATTTGATATGGAAAATACCAAAGCAGTTCAGGTCACGCAAAACTCACTCAGCCCAAAAAGACATTTCAGTAACACACCTGTGTGAGTAAGTTTCGTTATTAATATTCCATGCTGGAGCCTGAACGATCACAGACTTACCTCTAGTTTCCCTGTCTCATTGAGGTTCCTCTTAAGTTTAAACATAAGATTGCTGATGGCATGGTTCCCAGATCTTCACTGGCCAATTCTCAAATCGGGTACGTGTATCCTCAGTGGAATGCAAGGTTATTAATTTTATTAATAATTTTTTTTTTTAACTGATTCAAAAATAGCATTCAAGCAACATTTAAAAATAATTATTTAATAGAAATTAAATAAAGTATTAATCTAAGTTCATAAATTAAAGTTATACCCAATTATTCTCAATTTCTTTACCCCCCATATTGAAATAGTTGACGCAACCTGGACAAATGCCAAATAACTACCTGCCACCATGAAAACTCAAACAATGAGGTTATGGTTGTGCAAAAGAAGTCAAACTCAGAGCTGACCAAAGAAGAATTTGTCTTAATCTGTTCTTCTGAAAAACAAAAAAACAAACAAAACAAAAAAACAGCTGCTGTTGTGTTGGTTGACACCATCCTGGTGACGCTGCATTTATTGTCAAGGTAAAGAGAGCAGTGTGTTACCAGTACCGTATCCAGCTCTGTGCCCATTCAGCCAAGTCTTGAGGCTTCAAAAATGTGGTTACAGCTTATAAATGTGGCAAAACGGCAGACTTGGCCTCATTCTCCAACACTCACTGTCAGACACGAAATTCACACTCAAGATAATCACACATGTATTCACAAGTTATGCTCTGCACTTCAGACTCTATGAGGCACAATTGCCAGTTTGTTGCAAGCATAGAAAGCATTCATATCTTGTGTGGTAGCCTTGGGAAGCTGAATTTGCTAAAGGTGTAAGCGGATCCTTGGGGTCATGGTCAGAAATGGTGAATAAGCATCTCAGTGTTTCAGCTGTCAGTGGTTTACCTCTCGCTGGCAGAGAATCTGAATGGTTGTCCTTATGTTGGTGGGGATTCTATTGAAAATGTGCCGCAAGTCATTCTGGAGATCAAGGGTTTTCCTCAATAAGAATTGTTCCAGATAGATGCTGATGTTGGAGGCGGGGGTAGTCACGGCTTCAATCAGAAGCCGCCCTGCCTAAACATGTTACCTCCAACAGCCATCCGTCCTTCCTGGCCACTACCTGGCCCCCGTGTGCATGTGCCTGGTAATGGTGAGTGTTTTAAACTATTATAGCTACTGTGGAGAAAAAAAAATAAAAAAAAGCCTGTTTGAGTGCAGAGCTGTCAGTCTGCAATGAGCCAATTGGGCTGTGGGGGGTGTTGGGGGGGTGTCATGCTGTCACTCAATGGGAGGATGAGAACTGTTTGGCCCTAATGGATTCCTCCAGGCGGACGACTTACACAGCGGTTAGAAGTAAAATCGATGCGTTGTCATGAGCGAGTGAGGCATCATCAAGCGGACAGGTGGACGGGAAGGCAAGGAAGGGAAAGCCTGCACGGGTAGTTATGTCTATATCTCAGGCTGTCTGTGTGTGTGTGTGTGTGTGTGTGTGTGTGTGTGTGTGAGGTTTGGAAAGGAGAGGAGAGGAGAGACAGACAGATGCTCAGCTCAGCTTTACACGCCCAATGGGGCCTCTGCTATTATTGTAAGCATGAAAGGGGGCTCTGACCTCCATCATCTCTGTTGCTTTTATTTTCCGGTTCTCTTGGAATCAGACACAGATCCACGCAGACAGACCCCCACACACAAAGATAAATGTGAAGCTGTGCAGACGAGGGGCATATCGCTCTGACAGGTTAAACATCGTCTTGTAGGCAAAAAACACTTTTCATACTACAGATTTCCATTTTAGTGACTCCAGATTTTGACTGGAACCTGCAGAGAATGACGCAACTAAAGGCCGTGTAGTCTAACATAGTATGACAGAAATTAACGTCTGCACATCTTTCTGCAAACTGCAAATTACTTAATGTAGCAAGAAGAGCAGATTGGAGCATCCTGACACTGTCATACTTTCCCCTGCAACTTGCAGGAGGAGATGTGAGCGGGATAGAGGAAGATGCAGTTTGAAAGCTACTAATGGTGACACTTTTGTTAAGAAAAGAAAAACAGTAGTGGTGAGACAAAATAGTGCAATAACCGCAAGTATATACACAACGCATAAACATTTGTTTTCTTCATTTAGTATTTTAGCAGCTTGTTATTTAATCCTGTAGCCTGCATGTCGAGATCGAACAAGCTTTCTTCCTTTGAAAAAGACAGACAACCATTAACTGTTTTGGGTTACTTTACCTCTCTGTGCTATTTACCACGGTGGACGAGCTTCTCCAGGGACTCGGCGGGCCACCTTTTGGCCCCCAGAGTGGGCCTGAGGGAGCAGTCCACGTCTATTGATTGGCAGGTAGGGCTGGAAGAGATTGCTCCAAGCTGGCTGCAGGCAGGCTTCTGATGCTGAGCAGGGGTGCTGCTGGTCGACTTCCCCACTTGGCCTCTGCGCCTGGGCTCAGTCAGCCTCCAACTAGCACTTGTGGGTTTTTTTTTTTAGTTTAACTGATGTCTGATGATATCCTGTGCTACGGTTTTGTTAACATATGCTATTAAAAGGACCAAACCCCACAATGATTTAATCCAAGAAAATTTATTTTTTCAGTTGAAAACTCATTTTCAAAATTCATTCAAAATAAATCCAGGCAATTTGGTAAAATCTACTGATCAAAAAGTGTCTGTTCTCCAGCTCACCTTTATGAGTGGGACCACTTAATAAAAAAGTAAGGAAAGTAAACTTTTTCCCTCTTAGGTATTTTTGGATGTTTAAATTTAAAAAAGTAAACCATTTTGAAAAATCCAGCACAAGAAAATGTTCATAGTCTTGTAAACAACTAAACTGGAATATTTTTTCATGAACGAATTAGTGGAAAGTAGATTTTTTTCTTTCTTTCTGTTTGTTCAACACTAATTTTCAGTTTCAAACTTGAGTCAAGGCACTCTCCAAACTGCTCTTGTTAGCCTTTGGAAAGAGGAATCTCTCGTCTTTATTTGTGAACACATGAAAGAGTCGGTGTTGATTAAGGAGGCTTTTTAAGCCGCGCAAGTCCTAAATGTGCTTTGTCCTCAGTAAGATGAAAAAGAGTCAAAGTTAGCCTGGGTTGTTTCTTACCTTACCTCCTCCAATGGGAGAAGCCTTGGGAGTTTGCCTAAGAGAGAGAAGAACTAGGGGTCCTTATTCTCTATGCTAATTTCTCAGCATTTTACCGATAATTATGCCCCAGCATCCTTCGCTCCCTTTCCTCTCTTTTACTCTCCAAACGTAGCCTTCCAACACTTGTGTGTTCTTGCAGATGAAACGTTTTACTGTTAAATCTTCATTACTTTTAAAAGTGCAGCCACACGTTTTAGACGTTCTTCTATCGTTCACCAAAGTGATGATTGATTATTTCCATTCTTATAGGAGAAATTCCTCCCAAATATAGCAAAATGCACGGTTGCTTCTTACTTTACAGCTACAGGGTGAATTGGAAGGAGGTGCGCGCGTATCGATGTGCAGAGGATGTCTGTTCAAGCCAAAGTGTTTTATGGTGACGTATGTCCCCTTTCTCCTTCTAACATGTCACTTCCCCTCCATTTCAGCGCTGCCATTGCCCATATTTATTTTATCTCACTAATGTGGGTCACCCCTGCTTGGCGGTCATCAGCAAAGCACAGTCAAATAGCTGTGTCTGAAGCCTACCTTTGGCATGATTTATGGGCCGGAGTGACGCTCAGCCCTCAGAAGGACCGCCATTGTCCTGCTACAGCTGTCAACTCTCGACGTAGGGGCGCTTTGTCTGCGTTTGAGGCAAACCAGACCCCTTTCTTTAAAAAGAATCAAATTATTTCATCATGTTGGAAATGAAAAGGCTGTAATTACTCCTAATTAGACCCTGACTTTTTTCTTTTCTTCTTCCTTTCCCTTCTTTTCCTCTTCTTGCTGTCTTTCTTTCTTTTTTTTTTTCTTTTTTTTTCTCACTCCAGAGTTTCAGAGGTGAATTCTTTTTCCAGGGTTTGAGACCACTCTACGAAGGAGGCTTTAGAGGCAAAAGTAGGAAACAATTTTCTGTTCAGCTTGAAATTGATTAATGTAGGCTTTTGACAGCTCTTCTGGCTTTGATATTCAGTGAATCTGGAAGTCTTGAGTGGTGTGATGACACTGTGATGTTTGCTTTAAGCTCTTTCTTAATAGGGCTGGCAAAAAAATGAGGAAAAATGAGAAGCAAAAACACATCAGTTATGGAGTTTTAATGCCGGTATTTGTGCACGGGCGAGCCTTGGTGGACCATCCACCTCATCGCTCTGGTTAGAGTGTCTGTGCAGCTGTATTGGGTTTCCCTTCCAAAAACAGCCCTCCACGCTGGAGAATGCCAGCCTAATGACCGCCTATCACGGAAAATCATTTTCTGCCCGTCGACGGTTCACATGTATCTTTACTGCACAAGTCTTGTCATTTTAGGCGGCGCAACAATTTGCTAAGCAAATCCACTCGCCATTTATCTATCAAGAGGAGGCAGTTAGTGTGTGTGAGTCTGGAGAAAGTTGGGAGGGGAGCTGGGGGAGAGGGAGGGGGGGCTGGGGGAACATTGAGGGAGGCAAATATTTTCTCTGGCCTGCAAACGCACAACGAAAACACTCCTGATGCTGATGTGTATTAGAAGTGAGCCGGGCAAATATTAACACTGTCTTACAGTGGTGGAGTGGTGGTGTGGGGACAGGATGGGAGGAGCTTACTGGGACGCGCTGCGATGGGGCACTGGTGGAGTTCTGATTTCTTCCATTCACAGTGGCCAGATTATCAGAGTTATCAGAAAAGTAGGACCTGAGCAAATGTACTTATTTATTTTGTTTCAAAAAAGCGCACACTTAATTGTTTGGTTTATATATTTTAAGGTGGTGATAAACTTTTAATGTAAATCACAATAATATTAAAATCAGGAAAAAAATAGAGACCAGAACTGCTTGGTTTTAACAAATATACAGAGATGTGTGTGTGTGTGTGTGTGTGTGTGTGTGTGTGTGTGTGTGTGTGTGTGTGTGTGTGTGTGTGTGTGTGTG
>JBAMYA010000008.1:384072-403681 GCA_037176975.1 Arrhamphus sclerolepis
GTGTGTGTGTGTGTGTGTGTGTGTGTGTGTGTGTGTGTGTGTGTGTGTGTGTGTGTGTGTGTGTGTGTGTGTATGAGGAATACTGAGACTGACAACCTGACTTGTTTCCTCGTGTTTAGGTTGAGCTTTGCTGCAATCATCAAATCTATTGGTATATTATCAGAAAGGGGGCGTGGAGCCATATTTTAAATTTACAGCTTCCCTCACCACTTACCCTACATTGGTTAGATGTGTGTCTCCTTTCTTTGTCAGTCCTATATTAAAAAATAAACAAACAAACAAACAAATAAAACAGCAGTACTACACTTTATATAAAACAGGAAAACCTGCATTGTCCTTCTTCACCTCCCCCACTCTTCACCTAGCTCCTGTTTACTTTCTGTAAATTGTCCTAAAGGGACACAGTCACATATGATTTATGGTTCATGATATTAAATTCATGTATTTTTGCACAATAAATGCATTTTATTTATTTTCCCTGTGCAATGCACCCAAAGTGGGAGCCAGTCTTCATTAATGACTGAATAAAAAGCATGTTCCCTACTTATCCAAATATGGTTTATGTTTCATCCTCATTGTCGTTGCGGCTGGAGAAGGCGTCTTGGCAACATAAAACAGCCGAGTATTTATCTACAAGTATATAACGTGTCTTCACAGTACCAGTAAAGTAATGTCCTGACTGGTGGCTTGACCACCTTCTTTACAGCATCATTTGAAAACTACTAACAGTGAATTTCCAGGGAAAATAAATATATAAATCTGCAAGTTTTTTTTTTTTATTGCATTAAAAACATGTATGTAGGGATGGTTATAGCTGCAACTGTTATTTTCATCACTGATTAACCTGTTAACAGTTTGCTTGATTAAAGGTTCCTGATTGAGAAATAATGAGAAATGACAATCACATCATTTCCAGAGTTCAAATTTGTGGCCGTTTAATTGCTTCTTTTATTCATCCGACAATTTAAGAGAGAAAACTACTCAAATCAAACAACTGCTTGACAGCGTTTCTTAAATGAAAGGGATCCACCAATTAAAAAAAAAAAGAAAAACGGGCAAAGTGTAGCCACCACAAGGCAGGGGTTTTGTCACAAACATATTTTGATCATGTGAAGTGAGAAAAACCCTGTTTTCTTCAGTCTGCTCTCCTCTACACTTTAACTGAGGTATAAAGCAACAGTCTAAAAAAATCCAGAGGTGTGCACAGTGTGTTACATGTGTTTACTTCACCATCATTTCATTTTTTAAACATCTTTGACAGTTTACTTTTTTCTCATGAGTATTCAAACCTGTTGGTATAACCGGCACATACACTTTATGTCCTGCAGACGTACAGTTCAAGGTTATTCTCCAGTCCAGCTCACAGATAATTGTCAATAAAATTGATCTTTGTATATATATATTTTTAAAACTCTGCTCATATTTTTTCATCCTCCTCCCCTCCCTTAGACACTTCCCTCACTCTCTCGCTCCACTCCTTTGCCAGTGTCCTTCTCTTTTCATCTCCAGCCAGATAAGTCTGCTCCGGCTGCCAAGAGCAAAGAGTATCACTGCTTACTCCCCCCCCACCTCCTCTTATGTTCTTCTCATAGCGCACTGAAGCCATGTCGCAATTTCTCAGGGAGTTTTGATGCCTGCATGTCTCCTGTCCGGGTCCATCTCGTCTGAGCCGCAGTGCCGGCCCTATGCGATCTGAACTGCGCTGCCTCGCTGCAGGTCAGCCTTCACGGCCGATTAGTGTCGCAGCGCCACTTTGGTCACAAGTTGTCGGGAGCGCTTATCGTGAAGATCAACAGCGATCAGTCTCGCTGCTGTACTCTCTCTCTCTTCATGTCCAAGTCCTCTACATCTCCTCCCTCTTCCTCTCCCCTTTCTGTTTTCTGCCCTCTCCCCTTTTGGCATTACCTCCATCCCCCTTTGTGTTTTTCTACTCAAGTCACCATATTTCCATTTCTATCTCATCATTGTCATCTGTCCTTTCTCCCACCTCACTCCATGTTGGTTCTTTAGCTGGATTCTACTAGTCTTTTTTTTTCTTGCTAGCATGGGAAAACATTAACGTTGTGAAGAGAGAACGTTAATAAACCTAATTGGGGCTGTTAATTCATATGACATTTTAAGCTTAGTAGGTTAAAGGAGACTGTGGGAGGGAAAAAAAAGCAACCTTTTTGGCTTTCATGTGCTATTGATTGATGATTGTGTTTCCAAGTGAGGTACAAGTGATGAAAAGATTAAAACTAAAAGTTCTCATGCTACATTTGAACAAAAAAGTGGTTTGGCTGTTTCTTCTTCTTTTTTGGTTTCAATCAAAGATAACTTGATTTTAGTTTAGCATCTGTTACTACTTCAGATAAAACACTAAAATTCTGGGTCTCCAATCTGTCCAAACTAGTTTGAACTGTCAATCAGCTGAAAGGGTAGCCGTGGTGACGGGTCGGGGGCTGCATTCCCGTCTTCCGTGGACCATTTGTCCAGTTGAGCAGACACACACTCAGTTTGCATTTATGCGCCCTTCCCTCCCACAATCCATTCCGCGGTGTCTCTGTGTGCCGTCAGGCCTCGTCTGCTGCGAGAGCGGAGACGAGTCATGTTTGGCCTGTCTGCGTGGCTGCTAGTGTCAGTATCTGGAGCTGCTGGTTTCTCTGACAGCGCTGGAGGGGCTGCTGGTCCTAGCAGAGTGCAGCCATCACCCAGTGACACGCTCAGTGTCACCGATCCCCTCCATCTGGTGACATGGCATCCCCGCCCATCTCGTCTTTGCCTTCGCCTTTGCCTACTACCCCCCACCCCCCCAAGCAAGTGGCCTTTTCACTGCCACTCTGCAGTCAGTCACTAACAGCCTCACTGAGGACTCTTTAGTAGAAGTTGACCTACATGTGTGTCTGAACGCTGATACTTGGGATTGATGTTGCTATTATTAGTGTTCTTCAAGTTCAACCTTGTACAGAAATGATAGAAATGTTCTAATGATAGAGTTAGGGAAAAAAAGAATACAGAATAAATTATTGTCTTCCCTAACTTCATTTTGAAGAATGCGCTACAACCCTGGGGCAAAGACTTGAAGATGGAATTGATATAATAAACACAGACGAGATAATTATCAATCATTATGAGACCCAGATGGATAGATGGATGGATAGATAGATGGATAGATAGATAGATCCTCGGTGCAAAGCAGAACTAAATATGTGTGTGATTTAATCTGGCCTTGGCAAGTGTGCAGCAGTGACAAATGGATGCTCACTATGAAAACCCCTCATCCAAGAGACAGTATTAGTTTTTGCTTTAATTACCAGCAGCAGTAATGTTTCCTATCCATAACTGTCGGCCCGCTAGAACGCAGCCTGGCAGAGGGGTGAGGGCCTTGTCTTTTCTCTCAGTGGGCCTCCTGTCTGTTCTGCTCCCCCCTCCTCGAATCAGTCTATCCTCTCTTTCCCCTTTCCTGCAACCCCCTCCCACCCCCACTGCGCCCCGCTGCATCTTTCATTTCAATATTTCAATATTTATGCCTCATCTGAGGAAGTTCAAAGTCACAGTAAGGAGGCAAAACTTTCTCCCGCCTCCCCGCAGACAGCGCAGGACCCGGCCTGGAGGACAGGAGAGGGGAGGCTGGTGACTGCTGGCTTCACCTCCCTTCTTCTGGTCATTGGGTACGAAATGAGAAGGTGGAGGCTTGTCGTAGAGAGGTTGATACAAATGCATGCAGGTAAAGAGCGATCGATATACCAATAGTGACACTGACAAATGTTAGTTTGATTCTCTTCAATGTATACATCAACTCAAATCACATTGAGTTAAAAACACTGAATTACCATTTTTAACATCTTGGTTGAAATTAATATCAGTCTGGTACAAGGCTGGACGTCCTCAGGCAGCATTTAGCGGCACTGCATCAGCAGCTCAGAGATCCAGGGGTAACACTGAGGTCCCATGGGTACTTATGTTATGCACGTCCATGTCCATGCCATTGTGTGAGTATATTATTCTGTGGGACTAACTGACCATCTCTTTAGAACATCCACAGCCAGTTTTAATAACTAAACCGTCTGACAAGTCCGTCCTTTGCCATAAAGATCTGTGACAGCCGCCGTCTGGTAATAGATTAGTCTAATTACAGCTTCCCTGAGTTTAGACCACAACGTCACGTACTCAGCCTGTACCTCTAATAGCCATTACGGCCGCTGTTCGCCACTCCTTTCCTCTTAATGTAAAGTTGTAAAAAGAAAAGGCTAAAAAAAAAAGAGAGAGAGAGAGAGCCGCAAGGTAAAGGTCGTCGTCATTTGCATGCAAACCTTCATTAGAATATGCGAATATGCTAAGAACCGGAGCCGGCGCTTTGCATGTGCAGGTGATGAATGGCCAGTGCATCGCAGAATGGGCTGAGATGGAAGCTTCGTCACCCTCATCTGCATACAGCATACTCTATTTACTTATTTATTTATTACTTTACTTTTTTCCTGTGTTTGCTTTATTTGATACACGTCTGTAGATGAAGAGGACCTTTGCAATTTACAGCAACCTGTCACCACAAACACACACCTACTCTCTCTCTCTCTCTCTCTCTCACACACACACACACAAGCACACCTTTTGAGAAAGTCTTTTTTTAAATTTTCTTTTTATTATCTTTTTAAAAACTTCATTCACTTTTGCACGAACTCGCTCAAAGCGTAAAAAAAGACAAATCAGAAATGTCTGTTTATTGACTGGTGGTTCAACCTGTAGAGCGCTGCAGAGCGCTGCAGAGCATTAGGAGCGGCAGAGAGGCCATCCTGTGTTTGAGCGAAAGCTTGCAGGGTGTTTTTGTCAGGGCTGGGGGTGGGGTTGGAAGATGGCCGGCGAGTTTCAGAGAAAAACTCTTCTCTTCACTCTTGCCTGTTGCCGGGGCAGCAGATGGTGGGTGTCAAGACAACGGCAGCGATATCCAAACAAAGGCATGCTTTGTGAATGTGTGTGTGTGTGTGTGTGTGTGTCTTGGTGCGTTTGCATACTCTAGAGGTGTGGAAGTACACTGGCTTTGGGTAGGAGGTATTGGCAGCTATAATAACATTTGAACAGTGTATTGTGTGAATTCCGAAGCTGCACTTTTCCTCAGTTTCCTGGAAGTCCATTGCTTTACACCATTGGAGATGGCTAACACCGATCTGAACCTAAAAGGAACGCACGCTTCATGTCTTCCACCACAGAAGATGACAGATGTCACATTCACACATCAAACTCTCAATAAGAAAACGTGAACTTCCACTTGGAGCAACACTTTACTCTCCTGTTCTTTGAGCCCAATAAGTAATTCTTTGATAAACTGGCTGAATATTAGATTTGCACCGTAGCGGTTTATTTTGCTCCTTTGGAGTGTGACCTTAGCTGCCCTTCACACAGGCGCTGGGATAATGAGAGTGGTTGCCGGCCGACAGACAGGACTGACATCCCAGCTATGCCCTTCACTCACCTGGCTGAGGAAAAACGTCAATACGGAGGCCTTATGTTTTATGGATTATCTCCTTTAGCAAAACCATTGTGTGAGAAATACAGCTCTCACTTGTCATGTTGCTTCAGTTCTTTTTAATGTGCCAGACCACTCACCAAAACAACACAGGTTGAAATTAGAGGCTGTCTTCTTTTGCGCTCTTCACCTCTTCCTCTCATTCTTCACATCTTTGCATCAAAGACAACCGACTTAGTTGTCTTTGATACACCAAAGCCTATTTGAGGAGGATAAAACTGGAGTTCATTCCAAGCCAGTATGGCGTGCATCTCCTCTTTGAGCACTGCAGTGCATCTGTCGAGAATTAAGGCATTATAAACCTTGAGCTTCAGGATTTTTATAATTTTTAGTTTACATTATTAATTTTTGTTTCTCACTCCATTTCCTTCTGTTCTTATTCTGCAGTTCTTTCTTCACAGTCTTTTCCTTCCGTTTAATTTGTTCTCAGAGGACAGGCAGATAGATTATCTTGTAAACAGACTGAATAAATCATGTATCTGTTTTTGTTTTTTTTTGTTTTTTTTTTTGTTATGGTGGGCCGGGGGGTATCAGGACTACTGTTGGTTTTTATCCCCGGGAGGCACAGGGGAGGCTTGCTGTTGTAAACGGACCCAAGTGCGGCCCTTTTACATGCAGTTTAATCTTCCCACTGGGGGCCAGAGAGAGGTCGTGGGGGTGTTTGTAGAGGGGATGGGCTCATCACGGTTCCTGGTTCACGGAGGAGCAGAGGTTGTGAGGAGAGGCTGGTGTCTTTCCCCTCAATTAGGCTCTTTAACAGAGGAAAAGGCTCTACTGGCTGTTTTTTTCTGTTATAATGAAGCTCAGTGTAATGGCAGTGGTCATGCGGAAAAAAAGTGGTCAGAGTTGCAATAATATCACTTTCACTTGCTGATTATAAATCTAATGCTAACATCAGCAATGTTGTTATAATGCAGGAGCCTCTCTGAACACACTTGTTTAATTTTTTCGCTCAGTGGGGAATGATTTTTTTTTTTTTTTGTAATATCTTCAGTAGTGCTGAAATAACACTTATGATGTCTTTTAGATGCATCCTGTGATACCAAAGTGCTGTTTTAAAGGTGTTTTCACCATATCAAGGATACTCAATTGGCAAAAACAGATTTTTTTTTTTTTTAAACCATAAATGATAAAATGTTTTGCTGTTTATTATCCCCACAAGCTGCTGACTCCCGGGAGAAGTTTTCTGCAAAAGCTTAGCCTCAGTTCTGTCCTTCAATCCAAACATAAACACTTGCTTTCAAATATCAGTCAAACCCTTCTGGTAACGTTTCTGTTTTGCAGTTTAAGCGATGTTATCCATCTACTTCATGAAAACAAGATTGGTAATTTTTGCTTAATATTATTGAAAGCACAAAGAGCACAAATAAGCTCTTTAAAAAAAAAAAAAAAATCAAAAAACCTCATTCCCTCCACCCTTCACCTCTTCTTCCAGCACACACACACACACACACACACACCTGAGGAGACCATACAAACATAAGGAAACCTGCATTACAAATTACAGCACATCATAGAAATTGTGCAGCAAGCTTTTTAAAATACCAGTGCTGCCACTGAGGCGCTTTGTAATTTATCCCTTCACGGCTGTTAGCTGTGCAGCGCAACGGTGATTTATTTGGTTTAAGAGAAGTTTTGTTTAGAGAGATAATGAGCAGGACTTCTCTTTAATGATTTAACACGGCACGGTGGAAGGAAGAGGGAGGGAAGGGAAAAAAAAGCACATATATTTTTCATATCTTTAACTGCACTGCAGAGAGGAAGAGAAGGAAGGAAGGAGAGAAAGATGCATTAGCACGAGAAGCTAACAGCCCTTAACAACCGCTATTTTTGATTCATTTTGTTGTGTAAAATGACTTTTTCACCTCTTTGTAACAGCATTATTTTAACATGTTAAGTATTGTATTGGAAATGTTTGTCAGACCTTACTTCATCTTCACAGCAGATAGTTTCCTCCTGTTTTTTAATCTATAAAAGTGGATCATGTTTGTGCTGATCCACACAATACGCCCGCTTTTGGAAAAGTGCTTCTGCAACCGCCTGTTACCTCGTTCTTTATACACCTCTCTTTTCATCTCGGCACCAAAAGCGGCGTTATTCTTTCTTGTTCAGCATTTTCAAGTTTCTTCCCTCACTCAGGATTTAAATCTCAAATTAAAGTAGTTAATTAGAAAATATAATGAAGCTAAGTAGCATAATATGCAAACAGTGCTATGTCGCCAGTGCTGGGGGCCTCCGAAAAGCTGAAACTGCCATCGGCGCATAACGATGATGATATCAATAATAGATTACTTCATCAATCGCTGTTCTCTTGAAGATGGAAATGCGCTGTTGGGAAGGAACTGAATTTTTATTTTTCATTATTATAATTTTCCCCCCTTTCCCTCTCCCCTCCTGTAGCTGTGAAATGTGTGTTTCATCTCACATTAGGGTGTGCTCTGCATAAGTGCAGGTGGAACTTGCTCTCCCTCTAAATGATAGTTTAATGGAACAGTGTGCACTGGAGCTGGGAGCTCTATGGGGCGCTGCCACTGTCGATGAGAACTTCGCCTCAATCAATCCGTCAAGCCCCATCACCTGCCTCAGCAGATGATCCAAAAACCCCTTCAGAGAGGCAAAGTGAGCTTTTTATGTACCTCCTCTAAGACTAGAGGACACTCGCACGCACACAGACGTGCGCACTCGCGAGCGGTGGTGTCACAAGTGAGGGTTGTCTGTTTCACTGAGAGTCTTGACGTTGATCCGTCGTCAGAGAAACGCGTCCTTTTATTTTCTATCAGGATCATCTTAGAATAGATCAAGTGCTCGCCTTGCTCTGGCATGGGCTTAAAACGGAATCAATTTGGAGGTTTTATTTATTTATTTTCCTTCTAATATCTGTTACTTGTACGGGATGTTTCCATAAGTGGATCTCTCGAGCGCTCGAGCTGTATTGACGCAAACTCGCCTCTCACTTCTTTCAAACAAATTGACTGTGCAGAAAACTGTATCTGCCTCTGCCTCTCACCTGGTTCACGTTCACTCTGCCTCATGTAGAAACTCCATCAGGATTTTTTTTTTTTTGTACTCCTTTATTTTCCTTCTTCATCTCCCATGGCTCTTCTTCCTCCATCTTTATATCACCATCTGCCCCCACACGTGCAAATTTGACATCGCATTTACTGTAGTTCTGTTCTGTCCTCTGCTACAGACTCACATGTACTGTAGAACATCCATTAAACTTGGTCTGTAAACTCAGCAGAATGCCTCCTTCCTCAGTCCTCGTTCTTGATGTCTCCCTGTCTGTCTCTATGTCAGAAAAGCAGCCGCTCTGTCTGTCAATAAATGTCTTATCTTCCGACTTCTTGTTCCTGTCTGTTTATCAGTCGTTCAGACATGTCGGCAGCTGTCTCGGCGCTCCAGGCTTGCTGTCAGCCAAGTGTTGGTTTCTGTTCTTCTGTCAGTTCACCTGCCTGTCATAGTTTCTCAGATTAGACGTGTCAACTTACCTCCAGCTTTTCCGCTTCTTCGGGATGGGTTCATAAAAAAATAAACAAGGAAGAAGCGCATCATGTTTATTCTGAAGAGTGAATTAGTTGTGACAATATGAAATGTTCCTTTTCATTTTATGGATCCTCTTCCTTGGTGTTGCTAAATATAGTTTGCGAGTGCTTCCTTTATAGGGACTGTTATGTGTATTATTTTTGCTACAGCAACAAGAAAGTTGTCAAGTTAATTGTGATCAGTGCCTTAAGAACCCTGTTCTACGTTTCTAAACATCTAAATGTTCTGATGCTCTAAATATGGAATTACTGCAGTAGAGAGGAAAATGATGGGGTTATAGAAAGGCAGGAAGGATGTATAGAAATGGGGGTTAAAAGAAAAAGGAGGTAATATAGAGGAAGACTTGAGTGTGGAGATGGATGGTGAGGAGGTTCCGTAGTGACGAGTGATGGGAGATGCAGAAGATGGAGGCGAGGGGAGATGAGGGAATCGGAGGTGGGAGGATGCAGAGGGATAGCTACCTGCTGCTGATGGAAGCCAGAGTCAGTGAAGGATGGAGGGCGATCCAGCTGTGACATTAAAGCAGCAGGTGGGGGCCATCATTAGGACTGGCACAGGAGGCTAGATGAGCCCGCACACACTCATTTCTTTGGTGCCCAGCGGACCACTGCTGTGTGTGTGTGTGTGTGTGTGTGAGTGTGTGTGTGTGTGTGTGTGCTCATCCAAAAGAGCTGAAACATAGTCTCATAACTTCAGAGCTCATACCCACCTCCCCTTTCATCTCTCCCCAACAGAACTGCTCCTCCTCACCGAGGTTCTTCGACTCCTTCACCTGGCGAGGGCTGAACAGTTTGAATATGTGCACGCTCCCCCGTAATGGCTTTTCACTTAGCTTTTAACAAAGCACGGTGCTGATGTTTTCGTCTCCACAGATTCATTTTTCAGCCCCCAGCATTTCTGATATGTTTTCATGCATTGGCTGTGCTCAGCAGGCTAAAAAATGGATGTATAAACATGATGACAAGAAGAATGATCCAGCTAGCGAAATAGTTTGAGCAACACACCTCTTCTTCTTCAAAATCTCCCAGAATTTCTGCCTCACTTTGCACATCTGTCTGCTTGTTGTTTTGCAGAACATAATTATGAGTTTGCAGACACCCTCTCTGCCCTTAGGATTAGGCTTACAGTTGTCCTTTTTGACAAATCTTATTGTTATCACTTGTTTACATTGCTTAGAGTTTCAATTTTCTGACTTTGCACTTTTTGTTTATGATGCTGTCTGCATCACACACAAGACTCTTCCAAAGAGCAGTTGCATGATGCCAGAACTGATCCAAAGACCACAGTCACTCTCAAATCCTCAAGTCCTCAACTCTAGAAAAAAGTTGGCAAAGTACTCCAAGTCCAGTGATGCTCCAGCCCAGCATTCCTCGTGCACAGCTGATGTGCTAATGAGGATGGGTGTGCATGATTAGGGGGTGTGGTCCTACGGTGTGTCTAAGTCAACTCTTGCTAGAGGCCGTTTCTTAGATCTTCCATCCCTTCCGGGCCTATAGATGGGCCTATCCAGGAACAGCATTAAGCAAATGAAGTTGTTTGTATCAAATATTGACATGTTATCTCTTCATCGTCAGGCGGCAGGAGGGAAGAAAAAGAGAAAGATTGTAACTGTGGGTAATTGAGCCGTGTCTCCCCTGCTTATCGGTAAAGCTCCGGCACGTCACGGACCTAACGAGCTGTGGCGTGCCGATTAGTCTGAAGGGAAAGTCGAACGTGAAACACCAGAGCCTCCGTCTTCCTTTCTCTTTTCGTTTTTTTTTTCATATCTGCAATGGATATTATGATCCTCCCTGGAGGGCAGAGGCACAGCCTTATTAGTTCAATTCATGAGGGGTAAGAGAATTGATATGGATGAATGGCATGTTAAAGTATCCCTTTGTTACAATAACCATCAAGGCTGATGGTTCGGGCTGATGATGCAGCCCAAGGCAGCAGGACGACAAGCTGAGGCCTTGACCTGGATGGCAGAGAATGCGCACATACCAAGGGCAGGGGGCTGATTACACACTGCCTTAAACAAATGGATTTGTCCGCTTAACATTTAGATGTAGGATAGTGTGTGTGTGTGTGTGTGTGTGTGTGTGTGTGCGTGTGTGCGTGCGTGTCTGTGAGTGATTGGGTACTTGTGGATGTCTTTTTGAGAGGAAGCACCTCCATTTGTCTGCATTTATATCTATATTTTTTTGTGTGTACTTGTTTATGTGCTGCCTGCAATTTATCTGAACATTAACAGGAATCACCGTTCTTGTATATTAGATAATCACTTTTGAACATCTAATAGGGAATGTGTTATTACCCTTTCTGTGCATAGTGAGCTTATATTTGTCTAATTATGGGTGACTATTTAGACCTATGCATGTTTAGTACTGTGCATTTCTGTGAATCTTAACACACTTTCCTGTGTGCATATATAAATATAGCCTAATTGAGGTTCCTCCACAAGGCACTAACCATCCTGCACCGACGCCACTATGAGAGAAACCCAGTTAAGAAAAAGAGTCAGATGAAAATCTCACAACATGCCAGTTTGATTTGTACCCCTTGCTATCAAAGAATGCTAATTAAAATCATATTTTGCATATGTCTTGTCTTTCATCCGCGTATGCAAATTGCCCCCGTTGCCTTTCAGCACTCTGTAATTAGGTTTATGAAGGACAGCTGTAATACATAATTAACAGAAATGTTTGCAAGCTTTTTTCCCCTCCATGTCTAAACAAGATGACTTAAACAAGCATGCATGCAGTGCTTTTCATTTGTATGTATTGATTAATTCTTTTATTACCTCTTCTAGTAGATATCTTAATTTTTCTGTTTGTTTATTTATGGATGATGCTATCAGTCAGAGGCCCTTCCAGCTTCCAGAAGGCCAGAGGTGCTCAACATTTTGATCTTTTCCACTTTCCCTGATTGGAATGTACAAGATTTAGTCATACTCTCGCTCCCAGTTTAACTCCAAGGCAACATTTTGGATTGGTGGATAGACTGAGTTAGAAAGGATTGAAAAAAATTGTAGTGATGATAATGAGGCAAAACAGTAGAGCATGTTTGAATATTTATATGATAGTGTTAGTTAGAGTCGGCCTCAAGGGCGTCGATGATGGACGGGACTCTGAGGCTATGATGGAACGGAGGACACCACTGTGTGTGTGTCGGCACATGGGGGGGTGGGGGGTGTTGGAGTAGAGGGGACTTGGAACTGCAACATACATGGTGAAATAATTCTGCTTTTCCTTCACGACGGACTGGCTACTGGATGAGAGCGAAAGCTACAGAAAACCTCACGTGTGTGTGCCAGCGAGGAAAGAGAACACTGATCAACGAGGAGGGAGGAAAACTAAAACATCCAGAGGAGGAGAAAGAGGAGGATCAGCACAGGGGAAGTATGTGCAGTGACGGTTCCAACCACATGACTGTCGGTTCAACTCCCTCAGTCTCTTTCATGTAGCTCGCTCCTCCACTCTCAGATGTGGTCATTGTCTCTCAGTTGCACAATAATGGGAAGTGATGGGTGCTAAATGAAAAGGCCAGGGGATGAAAACACTGGTGAAGCAGCCTGGATGTCAGAGTAGTTAGTCCTGTCATCCGTTCATTATGTTTTCATATGCTATTTTGGAAACACGTTAAACTCAGGGGCCTCAACAGATTCAGAACATTGTGGTCACTGTCAAGCAATGGTACCCTGGTATATTTTAGCGATATGTGCGTGCCATTGTAGGTACACGTGCCTTTGAATCCCTGCACATGCGGACGCATTTGTGTGACACATTTATGTACAGCATGTGGTACTTGCCTACTGTCCAACTAAAAAGAAACCAGTTAAACAATCAAACTTGCATGTTTTTCTTCTCTTATGGATCCAAATTTGACATAAATTTGTTTGTCCTGCAACTCTGCCATCATTTGATAAAAAAAATGGTTATTTAAGTGCAAACGTTGTTTACGGCATCTGTGTGTAAGTTATCCTGAAAGCTCAGAGTGTGATGGCGTTGGCTCCTCAGAAGTCAAAATGTGTACGAAGGATCCGTTTGTGATCATCAGAGACACTTTATTTGTTAAATTAAGAGGATTCATTCAGAAAAAAAGATGAATAAACAAAAGAAAGTGTCAATATCCTTTCCGGTGTACGTGGCGGTGATGGAAGACACGGGGCTGGCTGCCAGAGTCGCTCCCTCTCTCGTGGTGCTGAGGAAAGTTTCCTTGCATATTCTGCATTCATGGTGCCGTTACATTTCAGATATTTTGACCTGAATTGAAGTAACAGTAATTATCATTTCCTTATGTTTCTTTACAAGATTACGCTAAAGCTACAAAGCAAGACTGCAAAGTAAGTTAAAGGACGAGCGAAAGAAAAACCCGCCGAGTTTTTTGAAGTTGATTGATGCTGACAACATTTTTAAAACAGCGAAGACAACACTGACCTTGGCAGGTGTTTTAAACTTTCCAGACCAGTCCTCCAGCATTGATCAGCACAGCAAACATTGCTAATATTCCTTTTTTTTCTTACCTCTTGCACTCTGTGTTTTCTAGATGGGCCTTTGTGATGAAGAAACACCTTAGTACCCACCTGCTGGGAAAACATGGAGTTGGACAGCGTAAAGAAAGGTAAATCCAACACATGCAACTGCATTCTTTATGAATCTTTTTCTGCATTCCAAACCACGGTTCAGCCTGGTCAAATTTCAGTCGTATCTGCAGGGCATACAAAAGAGTTTCTGCTCCTTTCAAACTTTTCAATCTGAGGAGCTTTTCCGTGAAGCTAGGAGTGCTTTTTTTTTCTTTTTTGAAAGCATTTCTACAAGTGTAAAGCGATGGATTCAAGATTTTTGGAGAATGACTGCAATGAGCTCCATGCAGGTCTGCAAGCTTTTAAGCAAAAATTCCCCACTTGTTAAATTTCAAGCTAAATATAACTTGAGATCCTCCCTTTCCCAAATGAGTTAAGTGGCTCTCTCATTTCTGTCTGTCTCTTGCTTACATCCCTTCTTCTCTGACAAACTTTATCTTGCTCTCTTCCTCATTTTACATTCTGCTCTGCATCTTGAATTAAGGATGAATCATGTTTCTTTTACCATTTATGTCTGTGTATGCGAGCGTGTGTTTCTGTGTAATGTCTTGCATTTGGCCCTGTCTATCAGAAACAGAACCCTGCTGTCAGTGTGTGTGAGAATGCGTGTGAAAGAGAAAGATGAGGAGATGAAGTTGTGAAGGCTCCCTCCTCAACCCTGACAAGCCAAAATGAGACGTTAAACACCTCTCAATCTGTCAAGCGAGCTGCTAAAATAGAAACAGACCTGCTTTTTTCATTACTCCACAACCAAATTGATACTTTTGACAACATGCTATATTAGATATGACAAGAGGCTTCAGATAGAGAAGTAAGCACCCCAAACAGATGTCTCTCCATCTTTCAGACATTATCAACTAAATTCTTACTGGCAGCTGCTCATCTGGATTAGATGGAAACAAATCCTCACATCCTCAGCTGCTTCATGTCTGTTTCATCCTCATTTTTGGTACTAAAAGCTATGTTTATCCACAGATTGCTGACAAAGCGTTGTGCTTTTCAGTACTAACATTTATACTAATGGTTACGTGCATTCACTTCTGTGTCTGGTGCTTACTGCAATCACAGTCGTCTGCTGATTGACCACAGACTTCACTAAAGTGATCTTTGGAGCTGAGCATTTCAGCTACTCTTCGCCAAATGTTAAAGCCAAAACATACACAACCAAATCCAAGTTCAGGTTGCATTTGTCAGGTTTGCAGGAGTAGGACACAAATGCAGGCGTCTCAGAGGCAAGAGTAAATAAACAAAGTCCTTTAGCCTAAAGTGCTTTTTCAGCAGGGCAAACCAAAAATCCAAGACAGTAAAAATAATAATAACACGAGGAGGAGCAGCATAAGCAGCAAAGAAGTGCAAAACTGAGAAGTGCTGCGTAGAATGACAACGGACCAGCAGGGGAGGAGGTGAAAGCAGTAGAAGCTATAGACACAGGGTCCAACGAAACAGGGCTGAACAGTCAAGACATACAAGAGCAGGGGGAGTCAAATAAGACCTCACAGACACGGAGCAACACTTTCAAAATGAAACGGGAAGTCAAGCAAAATACGAAAAAGGAGTCCAAAAGCAAAGGAGCACCAGTAAACTCTAAAGGCTAAAACTAACAGACTGAGAGAAGTGAGCAAAGTCAAAATCCTAAACATTCTCACTTTTATGACATCTTTGTTTCTTTGTTTTACAAATGAACAGTTCTGATATTCTTTCTTCAGATTCCCTTCTGTGTCTAACCACATTTATGTGTATGTAGATGTGGTTGGACACAGTGAAGAGTTTTGTATCTATTAACTGAAAAACATTTTCAGATCCAGTTTCAAGTGTAAGTAATGTATTTAAAAACAAAGGCATCAGTCTTTTAAAATGATGACGTCTGCCACAATTGAGGCATTGGTGGACATTTTTTAGAAGATGTTGAATTGAAGAGTCCAGCACACAGGCCGTCATTACCTCACCAGACAGTAGTAACACTGTAATTTATAGAGCTATCTTTTATTTTTTTCAATGTTTCACGTTGAAAGAGCGGTCTGAAATCTCCACTGAAGCAGCTTTCTGAGTGCAGTTTGCATCTGCATATTGACACGTTTTCCTGTAAGGCCATAAAAAGCTTTTTGGTTTTGTAATACAACATGTTAAAACATCTGCCGTGGACCGACGACCTGTTAAGGCGCACCCATGGTTGGATGTCAAATCATCAAAGGTTACAGAGACACACACACAGATTCACCTCCACAACTGCTTGGCGTCAGTGGAGCTGTGAGGTCAGTCGTGTTACGTCACAGTGTTTCGCTGCGTGTTGAGTTCACACGCTGAGCTGCAACGCTGCGCTGCATCATGCCACACGATGGGCCTCATTCATGAGCCCAACAGGTTTGTGCGTAAACTGTGAACAGGGCAAATGCTTTTTTTTGGTTTTTTGCCGTTCATGAAATGGCAATTAAATATTCCTGTTATTCTCTTATATATTATTTTTACAGTATGCTGATACTTTTGAAATATGTATTTTAAATATGAGAATAAAGTTGAAAATAACAGGTTTTAATGTGCATTTTGCATGTTTAAGCTTTAGACTGTGTTTATTAAAGTGTCAGTGGGACTCGACTAATAAGCTCACACACACACACACACACACACACAAAAGTGTCATGGTGGATTTCTGACAGAGATTTCAAGGGTAACAGATGCTCATATCTGCTGATATTCAGAGACTTTAGTTTTCTAATTTTAGCTAGTTTTTTTTTTTTTTTAAGTTTGCATCCTAAATGATAACAATTTCACCTTCACCTCTTGAACTGTTGTTTAGAAACACACCATCGAACATCTGCATTAAGTTCTGGTCTCTCAGGGAACAGAGTAGCTGTGATCAGCTTGTTTTTTGTTTTTTTTAACCTTTGACCTCGCACCTCACTGGGAGCATTTCAAAAGCAGAGCCCCCTTATCAGCGCTGCTCCTTCGCTGGATTTGTGAGTTCACGAGTTTACCCGAAGGTTTCGAGCTCAGTCGCACCATCACCTGCACTTATACTCAACCTCATTTGTCGGTCCCTGGGCTGTTTATGAGGTTATAGAACTTTGAACACATGCTCCCATCCTGTGATCATTTGGAACTCACTAACATAGACACGTTGTTATTAATAAATAAATAAATAATCCGAATCCTAATTTAAGGCAGCATTCATGAATCTGGAGCAGATTTTTAGTCAGGAGGTGCTTTATGTGAAATTCTACTCAGATTTAGGAAGATTTCATGAATGAAGCTGAGTGTTATTACGTTATAGACAAACGCACCGATAAAAATAATGCTTGTTAATTATCGCCAGATAATTTACAGAGAAAGATGAACAACCAGACACACACACACACACATGCGCACACACACACATAATCTCCTGCATGTGCACTTGGAGGGAGGACAGCCACAAGGTTTGTTCTATTTAAACCTGTAAAACACGGTGTCATCATTTTTCTGACAGTCCTGCAGACAGAATTTATCTCATCATTAATTAACCATCATATTTCCAACACACTGCAGCTTAATTAGCACAAGGTCATTGGGGAGGGCTTATTAAGTGGAACAAATTTGGGCAAGTGTAAGAGAGGAGACAGAGGACACAGGATGGAAGAGAGAGAGAGAGGAGATGGAGAGATGGTATGACAAAGAGATAGGCAGAGAGAGGAGATGAAAGAAAGAAAAGAAGAAAATAGGGAGGGAGTACGTGTGTGTGTGTGTGTGTGCGTGCGTGTGTGTGCGTGCGTGTGTGTACGAGTGGTTTGGGCCAACTTGACAGTGCTGGCTTAGTGATTGATAACTGCACTGGTTTTGAAAGCCCAGACCTGGAGACTAGGACGGTAGCTGAGGGAGAGAACGGGGAATTGTGCGCACACGTGTCTATGTGAGCGTGCGAGTGTAGGGGGGTGTATCTGAACCGGCAACTTGGGACCGGTTTGGGGAGGGGTGGGGGATTTGAGAGGCAATGGGGTTGTTGGGGGGAGCCAATTGCAAACATATGCTGGCTGGCAGGCGGTGGAGAGATGGATTGCAGTGGGACAGTGTCAGAAAGGCAGTTTCATCACCATCTCTACAGCCCTGTTCGCCAGGTATTTTTAGAAGGCTGGGGAGATCTGCTAGTCAGAGGAAAGAGAGGAGGAGGAAAAGGCCTGACGAGCAGTAGGTTACACCAGGCTTCACTTACTGAATCTGTCTAGGACCTCTAAGTTATTTTGGGTGGGTATCTGCGGGGAGGATGGAGTCCCACTGATATGGATATTAAAAGCTTGACAGTGCTGACAGTTTTCAGTATCGATAGCCTGGTTTAGTTCATCAGGCTAAACTATTTGACCTCTTCTAAGGAGTCGTGGCTGTGAGCTGCTGCAGTCTCCCCATCTCTGGTTATAATTTGGGGCGTTTGATGGTGCAGGCTTTCTATGTACCAGAAGTCCATGGTCCTGTATTTAAAACACAGTGCTGAAAATTGCAAAAATATATACTTAAAAATATATACCTTATTCTTTGCTAACAGCCCCGTTGCCATTTTGTCGTCTCGTCAATGTTAAAACATTCGAATGCCAGCATTCTGTCAATGACATTCAGAATGCAAACAAAACAAATGAATGAATGTCAGGGGTGTGCCATGAAGCTGAACTGTAAACTCTCAGTAGCCAGGAAGTCCATCCATCTGTTAGAGAGCAGTTACTGTATTATATAACTGATGATGAGCAGTTCCTGCTTATGCTTGTTTCAGTGGTGCAGACACAAACACACTGGAATGTCTGACAAATGTCAGCATTTTAATATTTGTGTATCGAAAATATATCGAACCGTGACATCAATGTATCGAATCGAACCAATCTGTGTATTTTTTGTATGGTTACATTATTGGAGCCGACCCCTAGTGGCCAGTTCAGAAACTACAACTTTTAATGCCTTTGCATTGGACTCCTTAAAGAACGGTTGTTACTCCTTAATTGTAATACATGAAACATAAGATTTAAACAAAACTGAGTAATCACTGAGTTTGCTTTCTATCACCACAGTGATACAGTCATTTTATAGTATATGGATGTTTTGATGGTTTAGTTGTACAGTACATACAGGAAGCGTCCCACATCCATTCAATGCATTACACTGAATAAAACTGTCAATTAAAGGGTTTAAAAAAAACTCCATAGTCCATGATGAACATGTTGAACAAATGTAATTCTTTATTGATTCGTTCAAGATGAGCACAAAAATACAGTTTTTCCTGTCAATTTTCAGTTTTTTACTCTTGTACAATGTCCACAAGAGCAGACACGTCAATAACTTGAATACGTGAATATGTACCACAAAATACCAATGAAAAAGAACATCAATGCATGAAAAGATTGCAGTTGAGAGACCACCCAGGAGAGACACACACACACACGAGGGACAAGCACTTTAAAACTGAATATTATATTCAAATGTGATTCTTTTCATACGAGGAAAAACGGCTTAGTCGATACCTGTATGAAATCAGGACACAGTATCTCATCCCGATCACTTTCCACTAATAAATAGTGGACAGCGTTGGCTGGCGCTGGCCAGACCTGACTTTAAATAAAAGGCTAATATTGGCCCCTTGTATCGTCCTAACCCCAGCGGGGGAGAAGAGGAAGATGAATCGAAGGGGAGGAAGGGTGAGACGACAGACTCCAGCTATCTGACAGGTTCTGGGTGAGAGAGAAGCAGAGAGAGCTGAACTGTTATAAAGTGACACAACTAGGTCTTCGTCTCAGTCACACCACCATTCCTCACTGCAGGCATTGAGTGGAGACGAGGGCTTTTTGTCCTTTTATCTGCCTGCGTGTGCATGTGTGTGTGTTATCACATACAAGTATACTTGTGAGGAGCAGACGTCCTCACAAGTCCACAAAAACCTGCCTGCCTCAGGTGTAGTGGTTAGCAATGATCTCAAAAGGTTTTTTTAACCATAACATTTAGCATTACCACTCAGGATTTTAATAAAAAGTTTATTTCTTTTCTTTTAT
>JBAMYA010000008.1:403781-440081 GCA_037176975.1 Arrhamphus sclerolepis
CTTTGTTTCTGACTGAACGTTCCTTGCTGCTACTTCCTGATTTAAGTTTTGTTTTGTTTGTTTGTTTTGTAATTAACTGTTTAATCTGTATTTGTCAGGGCACTCTTGTGAAAGAGATTTTGATGTCAAGGAGTTTTTTTATCCTGGTTAAATAAAGGTTGAATGAATGAGGGAAGGATGTAGAAGTTACTGTCTTAATTTTGTTTTGTGTTTACTTGGAATGCAAAGTATAAATTTCTAGAGAGGAACACTGGAAAACATCACATTTGATGTCTGTTATGTGTAATAAGCATCACTTTTAGTCTTTCGGTGTGAGTAGCCCATCCTTTATATAACTTATGTGCCTGCTTGCACATTTGTTTGTGTTGAAGCTTTATCTCTGCTCCTTCATCCATTCCTCTTTAATATGCAGTTGTTTTTTTTAAACAACAACAACATGTGACCCTCTAGAAATGAACCATGCTTCTGAATGAATTTGCTATGAAACTTTATCCGTTCTTCCAGTTATTTTTAAATGTAGGCAGTTTATTACTTATACTTGTCTAACAAGTGCACCCAGCCAAGATGACTAAATGCACAACACAGAATCCTCAGTAAAGGTAAAAAAAAAAGACAAAATGAGTTTAAAAATAAATGAATAAAGACTTTATAACATCACTGGAACTGGAAAGAATCTCTTGAATCTACTATACATTAGTAATTGAACAGCTGAGGTAGCCATGGCAGACCCCTCAGAGGAAGATGGTTCTCTCCAGAAAAGATTGCTCTACTTTTGCCTGAGAGTACCCCGAAAATCCCCAGTGGTACTGTGGAAATATTTTGTGGACTGATGAAACAGAAATTGGACCATTTGGGGAGAAAACTGCATTATGTATGGCTTACAAAGGGAACAGGTTACCATGATCAAAAACATCATACCAATGATGAAGCATGGTGGAGGGAGCATCATGATTTTGGCTGGCTTGCCTGTCTTAGGAACACACAAAAAATATGCTACAGCATAAAGTCTGGGTAGCTGTCCTCCAGCTATAGCTTAGTAGAAGCTGGGTGATGCACCAGAACAATGACCTATACATAAAAGAAAAAAAATGGTTTTGGAAAAGGGCAGATTACAGACAGTAACAGCATTCAGATAGCCGTTCACACCAAATGGGCCTGTGCTGAAGTGATTCTGGAGGAAGTTCTTCCTGAACGATGTGCAGACATTGTGCTGATCGATTATTGTGACTTAGATGAAGATCAGTTAACATTTTATGAATGAAGAAAACCTGTATGAATGAACGCAGAAAGCCAGTAAATTCCAGTGGGTTCATGTACTTTTCCTTGCCACTGCATCTCAGCACATTGTGGGATTTTTATTCCACCCACACCACCACTCGTCTTCACTGTCACTACCATCAGAAACTTGGTGATGGTCTCAGGTTGTGAGTGTATGTGTGCGTTCCCTGCAGTTATTGAGGACCTGCAACAACACTCTTGTGTAATGAGAGTGGCTTCAGAGCATGACTGACAGCAGTAACCTTGACTCAATTGCTTGTAATTAGTTCTTTAAAAACAGGCCGCCAAAACAAAACTGACATGTCTCACATACCTGTTTTCATAGGTAATTGTTAAAATGACTGCCATTTTCACACATGTAATAATAAACTCCTTGAGCTAATACACTCATCACTCTTGGGGCCAGAGTGCTGACAGCCCAGAAAAAAAAAATGTATTTGTTCGAGGTTAGTGGGAGAGCACAAAGCACAATGCTGGCAGCTGCAGACAAGTTTTTTTTTTTTTTTTTTTTTTTTAATGTTTTAAAGGTTTCTACAGTTAGAGCATTTGTTTTCTTCTTTCTGTAATCCACAACAGTACAGTACGCGTGAGCCACGTACATTGGTGTTAAAATTCCTTTGGAAGAGAACCAGGTGAAAAGGCATGAAGGCAGATCCAAAAATAGCTAACGTGATGCATGCAGCGCAGGTGTGATGACTCACAAAATGAAGACGGAGAAATTCAGAGCATGCATTGTTACGTGACTGCGGTGAGGAGTGTGTGGATGCATTTAAAATTCTAGTCCAGCATAGATGTAGATTATGTAAATTTTGTGTTTCCATTTGTGTGTTAAAATGTGGTGTTTTGAAATCAATAGTTTCCTTGAGAGTTTCCTGTTTTGCGTCGTAAAACTAAAAAAGACCTCCAGTGTAGGTATCATATTAAATACCAGCCAGGTGTACTTATTTCTGTGTTCACATGGCAGATTGAGATGTACTTTTCTGTGGTTGGTCGTGTTGCTGTGCCAGGGGCCCCAGCTCGGCTGAGCGGGCATCTGGTTCTGCAGCGCCAGGATCTGGGCTCTCAGCCGCTTCCCAGCACGCAGTGCGGTGCAGCCATATTGCCCCGGCACAGAGGGCCGAGACCATCCAGGCTGGACGGGGGGAGCGGGGGCGGAAGAGCCCTGCCTGGAGCCAGCATGGGGGCAATATGGACCACACGGAGCAGGCAGGGGTCAAGTCACACAGAAACCACCCAACAGCGTGTGTATATGAAGGGCACGTGTGCATGTGAGAAGCAGAACAAGAGTTAGCAGTGTGATAGGGCGATAAAGAGTAGATAAAAACAACTCCTATTTCATTATAATAAATCCTTTCCCTTAATTATTGATAATGAATCTGCTCTTTAATCTTTCTCTTTCTTCTTCCCCTTATCTGCCTGTGTCAGCACTTTTGTCTCTCTGGCTTAGTGTTGGGTGGTAAGGCCTAGTTTTCTGCCACCCAGGGGCAGCAGTCAATAACATCCTGTGCCGTCGGTACTGCAAGCAGGCGTGCGATTGCAGCGCTGAGAATCATGAAAAAGGCAGCGGCAAAATATTAACTTAGTCATTAACACAAAAGAAACTGTTGTACCGAGCTTTTTTGCAATCTTGCACTCACTACATCGTCTTCCCGGAGGCCTGTGTGGTCCCTCTGTGGCTCTTGCAAGGCCTCACACCTGCAGCTCACCTTTGTGTCTGGTGGCTGCTTCTTTGAGAGTAAGCCAGTGGACAGGGGCCTCCCTGTTTACCCCACTCTGTATTTCATGGAGAATGAACACTTGCAGAATGAGGGATCGTGTTAATATTGCTGTTAAAATTAAGCGATAATTAAAATTTGTTAGTTTAAAAGCCATTGCAGTCTATAAAATTTTGATTACGGGAAAATTAGGTGCATTAAGTTTTTATGCGTCAGCCTGTGCTAACGCTTGGGAGTGATTTTTATGCACTTGTCATGGGCATATGGTGCCCAATTGTGAGTGTGTGTGTGTTTGTGGGTAGGGCGTGTGAGGGAGGCATGTTGCCTCTCTGGAAAGCTGACACACCTAAATGCTGAAATCTCCACCCCTGTGGTCTCACCCAGCATGAGTAAATCAGAGTGCTACTGCTGCTTGGGAAATGGCACCTGTGACAAAATGCCAATTATAAATCTGAGCCTGTGTCTCAGAGTGGAGAAGTCAGAGGCCATGCTATGGTCATCTCATTTGGCCAGTGATATCACATTGGCTCTCATTTTAAAGCCAGTTATTGTTGGTCGCTATAACACCCAGCTTCTTGATGCAGGGTGCAACAGGGTCCGATCGACTCCTATTACTAACCATAATGTTGGTCAGCATTCGACAGCTCATCCCAGAGTTGGAAGCCACTTGTCACGATAGGGCAACGCGACCTTGACTCGTGGAATAAATTTGCAGTGGTAGTTCATCTTTGCACAACAGCGTCTACCTCATCTGGGTAGTGCAGGTCCAACATCCCCTCCGGCTTTTCAAGTTTTTCCTTTTCCTAAGAATGATCTCACCCGCCGCCAAAGCCCAAGTGACATTACTCAACCAGAAAAGAACAGAGAAATGTGCACAGCTCACCTACGTATTCATTTCACATCCTGTGGCACGAAACCGGGCAGTTATACCGTGACACAATTGTGCGGCGAAGTGTTGACAGCGCTTGGACATTATGCACAGTGGGACAGTAGAAAAACTGGGCTGTTGCCAGCCTGTTTTTCTTCCCTATTGAAACATCAGACTGTCATAGCAGAAATGGATGTTGCCAGGCATCACTAATGAACCAATTAATCAATGAATTAGCTGAGCAGCGATTAAATTAATGCGAGCTGGACGGGCAAGCGGCAGTTGTGGATAAATCCTGGGGAAGGTGATTAACGCACACACAGAACAGGCAACGATCAACAAGGCCACTATTAAGTTGGACAACTTCCTGAACTTTTCTCTTTACAGCTAAATATGGAACAGCTTAATTCATTTTATTTTTATATGAACTGGAGGAAATATTATCACATTTTTCCACACGGTTCCACAGTGATGCTATTATGCTGCGGAGCTGTTTGCAGCAGAGACGTAGATGAGTTTCTGCTGTAGGAAATGGATGGATGGATGGATCCATGTGTATTATCATATGACATAAATGATAATCATAAATTGTTCCTCATGGATGCTATTAAAGTAATATAAGTACAATATATAAGCACAATCTCATTAAATGCCACTATTGGAATGTTAATACAATCATTTGTAACCGTCATATTTTCTGAATCCTTTCGTGGTATACGTTTAAATCGACACATTATGTAACTGAAAGCTTCCCTGTAACCACATCTGTGATTAAATACTCTGTTGTTACTTAGTTGTTATTATAAAAAAAGGGTTTTTAATGTAAAAAGTTAATAACTAATTAAGTACTTCTATGTGTTCTAACAATCTACTTCTCTGTTAATTGTAAATATTTGAGGAAATTGTGACCTTTTAAGAAAATCTTGAACATTTATATCAACAGCTTTAGACACTTATTCCATTTAGTTTTGGAATTTTTATATTGAATTTTATTTTATTCATGTGCATTTATCATTGTAGTTTAGTAGTTTTCCCAAGTGCAGTCTGGCACCTCTTCACTGGACAGTTTTTAGTGTAGATGCCTCCAAGGAGAAGGAGAAAGTCTGATTTGACTGGAAATCTTTTCATTTAGAGAATGTAAAAAAAAAAAAAAAGATTTGAAAGGGGAAGGGGATCTAATATAGCAAAAATAAGTATTTTGTTGCTAGAAATTGTATGTGTCTGAGGATCACCAGATCAAAAACTTTTATATCTCATATTTTCAGACCTAAGGTTGTGATTTGCTGTATTCTGTGAGATCACAAACTTAGATCAGAGTAAAAATATCCAGCCTCACACTGCAGTAAAAGTTGGAGCAGAGCTTAGTAGCTAATCCCACACCCTAAACCGAGCTGCTTTGAGCAGAGCTGTAAGGACCTGGCTGAAAAGGAACCTTTTGTTCCTTATAGTAATTTGACACAGAACCGTCACAGACATTTCATTAAGACCTCCAGGAGACTGTCTCAAGTATTGAAAAAGAAGAAAATTAGTCTCCTTTAGTGCAAGGCTTCATTTTCAAAATCATCATTAAATAAAAAAATAACATAGTTTACATATAGCTCAGTAGGTTCTAAGTCATCCACTGTAGCTCCACGTACCAGTTCATCAAAGGCTGCCCAGTTAGCTTCATGTTGCTGGTCCACTGTACATCATCATAGTCTGACATTCGTGTCGTAAAGACAGTCATGCTCATATGAGAGCCAGGGTTGGCCGAGTCACAGTGTTTGGGTAGAGGTGGGCAGACTGCATGTTTGGGAGGGGCGAACCCGTTGATTACGTGACATCCTCCGGAAGACTGCTGGAGTTGTTTCCGCCATTACTGAGGGCGGGGGGAGGGGGGGAGATTAGGCCTTTTCACTATTGAGACTGTCACTCTCAATTTGGGCTAACAGTAAGCATGCACAAGGTCTCCTGAATACACCCACCCCACATAACTACCCCACCTGCTCTCACCCTGCTCCCTCACAACCCCCCCACTAACACACACATGCACACACTCAGAAACACCACCCCAGCCACTCTTTCCCTTGCAGCGGGTCGCCGTGGTGACAGTTTGATTAGATCATCAATCGTGGCTGTTAACAGCGGTTTTCCTGAGCACCTGGACCGGCAGGTCACAGCTGGCTCTGAGCTACCGCTGTCCCCCTGACCCAGCGCAATATGTGTGTGGGGGGGTGAGCGTAACTATGCTCGTAGACACACAATTGGAAATGCAGTCTAATTGTATTTGCGTTTTCGTGACAAGCTTTCTGTATTGCATTGTGGGTTTTCAAGTGCAGCTGGATGTGTGCTTGGGCGTTTTTGGTTTTTTTTGTGTGTGTGCTTTTGTGTTTGTGTGTTTTGTTGTGTGTATGAGCGGATTTGAGTGGTGAGCATGTCTGTTTATATTTGTGTCTGTATGAGTTAATTCTGAAGTGAAGCCCATGTGGTGCAGACGTTGGTTTTGGTACCTTTTTAGATCAATACAAATGCAAGGACACATTTTCTTTCTTTTTTTTTTCTTTTTTCTTTTGAATCACCAGATTGGATGAAAATCTATTGTTTGCCTTGGGAGAATAAATAAAAAAAATAATGAAGTAATGAATTTACTACTTTCTAAGAAGTAATGAGGGATTAAAGGTAAAGTACACAAAGAAAAGTCGGGAGAAACAAGACACGTCGGTATTTGTGTGTTCACCACCACACACTTTCCAGAGTCTATTATTTTCTGCGTTTGCAGATACACAGATAGATACCAGGATGTAGCAGTTATGGCTATTCATCTGAAACACGGCGCGCACACATTTTTCCACAGCGTACTTCACAAAACTGCACATACATAAATTCACCTGCTTCCCTGCGTCGTCTTCAGCGGCTGTATCAGCTTCTTCGTCATCCTGGTGAAGCAGTTAAATTTATGGGATAACAATAATGGGACAAACTGTGTGTCTCATTGTGATTCCTCAGGTATTCCATGATTAAATAAATGTCCCCGGTCTTTTCATAAAGCTTGTTTATGGCAGCGTGGCACCATATGCTGCTGCTTCCACCCCACCCACCCATCTCTTTCTCTCTCTCTCTCTGTGTTTAAGTCTTTTTCTGTTTCTTTGTCTGCCCCTGTTTCACCCTGTGCTGCATATACTGTCCTAGACTGCTTCTACCAGATGAAGGCGAGCCATTATACTGTGGTGGAGAAACTAAAGTTGTCCATTAACATATGGAGGTCATCACAGAAGGATAATTTCTGTCTGTACTGTTAATACGTGCTACTTAGTGAACGGCCGACGCTGTAATGGTACAATGGTAACTGTATGATTCGGTTTTATCAACTCCAGGGTTGCATCTTTTCTGTTAAGTAGGGACTCGCATGTGACTTTGCTGACTCTATTCCAGCGTCTGGTTCATCGCAGGCCTGTGTGGTTTTGCCCTGCTGGCCCGAGCACTCACTGGAATTTATTTTGTCTTCAAATCTTCACAGCGTATTTCCACAAATTCACTCCAAATGTTTTGACTAGGCAAACGCAGGCAAAGCTTCGAAATTGGCTCCGGTAATTAATTCTCAAAAGCAATATGTAGCCATTTGTGTGTCATGTGTATGTGTGGCAGGGGTTTTAAAGAAAGAAAAAGAAAAAAAAACAAATACAAGTTTCTGGAAAGCAAAGTAAGAAAAGTAATTAACTTCTCCATCCAGGACATGGCGGTAAACATGTAACTGCTTACTTTATCGTCTCATTTGGTTTTGTTGTGATACAGCATCAGACACTGTGAGACCGAGTCTGTATACCGCAGACCTTTGTTGTGATTATTAATGGCCATTTCACATTAATTCGCTCCGTTAATATACTCGACAAAGGCCCAAATCACCTGAGCGATGAGGACGATAGAGGCGGCCCTGTCCCCCTTGTCCAGCCAATGCTATAACAGCTTTTCTTCTTCCCCCCCACCACCCCCACCCCTTTTCAAATGACCAAGATTAATGAAACCACCGCCGTTTTTAATTAGCATGGCCGTAGTCATCAATTACGCCTGCCCCACCCTAAATACAAATATTGTTATATTTGAGAGAAAAAAATCTTGATTTATTTCATTGTGGTGTCCGAAGCAGAGAGATGAATGGCCTCCCATCATGGTCATTTGTGGAGATGAGGAGGCGGAGGACAAGAGAAGTGAGGCTTTTGCCGGGGGGGAGGGGGTCTCTCAAACAGTTCTGGTAGAGGACGTGCACGTGGCTGGTCAAGCTAAAGTCAGGTCTAACGAGGAGGGACCGTTCTGGCTCTCAGCGTCCCTGTACGGGGATCTGACTCCAACTGTACAACAACTTAATTCTCTGAACCCAGAAGAGCAGTTCCTCTTCAGTCAATGTAAGAAACCGGTAGTTTTATACCCATCAGTGCCTAAATATGCCATCTACTGTTTGACTCTTATCAAACAAAAATAAGATTAGCCTGAGAAAGCAATCAACTCTACTAGCTGCAAGACGAATGCTCCCCAACTCTACTGATGGCATACTAGTCATGTTGTGCTGTGTTGAGCGAGTCTCCAGAGTCCGGACGCCTTGTTTCCACGTGTCCTACGTTAGTCCATGTGAAATACGGAAAATGCCCCCTGGTGTTCAGTGCGGGAACTACAGTTCTTTATGGATAAGTTGGCTCAGTGCTATTGTTAATGATGCTAATGTTTGCTAACACCAACTCATTAATACCTTAGGTGGGAAACTGTTCTTGTAACAGCTTACACTTGTAGCCTGGACAGTTTTACTACACTGTCAAACAACTGAAGGAAGATTGTTTTTCAAAACTCTGCTACTTATTGAAGTTGTGCTAACTAGTGTTGCATGCCATCATAGATTATATGTTTTCTCTGAAATTCACAGCACAAGTTGAACATTTTCAACCCACCTGAGGCACATGAAGGTCCAAAAAACTGAAGTAGATCAGAGTTTATGGAGATTCCAAGAGGAGGGAATAAACCTCGGGATGTTTCACTGGTGCAAACAAAAGCCAGTGAAAATGAGACAATTTTGTTTGCTCAGACTGGGATATTCTTTAATCAGAAAGTATTTTCAAAATGCAATGCAAGTTCTTGCAAGACACATTTTTCTGTGCTCAGAAATTTCCATTGCTCAGTCAGAATTTAGACAGGTATTAAACCAACCCGTTAATGCCACTCTTCTCTCTCACAAAAAAGTGACACGATATGGAATTTTAACATCAAACGTTGAAGCCACCACCCGTAAACAATGGACACCTCACAGCTGAGCACTACGCAACAGCGTCATGTTAATTGAAGAGATGGGTGTAATAATAATGAAATAAAAAAGCATCAGCACCACGGCGTGCTACAACTCGATGTCTCTGAATGTGCTCCATCCACGCTGTGGTTGCAGTGTTGATGAATGCAGACACAAGCTTGTGGTTAAATCCTTCCCAGTTCAGCTTTTCCTCATACTATGTGGCAGAGAAAGAGAGAAATAGCACGGTTATTATATTTGGTCTTTTCCCCCACAATTCTTTTTATCCTTTAAGGGGGTTCTGCTGGCTCTTACTCAAACCAAGTCTAGACTTACTTTACTGATATTAGTATTCTTCTATAAATTGTGTTCTGAAGAGAAATAAACTCCACCAAATCATTTGTTTGAAAAGGCTTCAGTGAATTTGTTCATAAGCGACTATTAGCCTGGTGCAGCTCCTTTCTGCAGTTTCTCACGTTTACTAAAGTTTGACTTGTCCATGTTGTGATAATGGTGCGAGTATGCTGTTTTATGACTTGAAGATGGGCCCGTCTCCTTTCTGTGGTTTGCGAGCTTGGGTGTTGGGCGCTGCGGTGAGCCACTAGCCGTTTCACTTCTGATGGCCACACACACACACACACACACACACAGATTTTATGCCCTCACCGCCGCGGCCATCGCCTGCCCACTGACTCATGAGAGACTAGTGGGAAACATCTTGAATATTTTATGAGGCTCGGGAACTCCACCTCTGTCTTCTCCACCCTGCAAACCACTATGTCCAGCAGCGTGCACACACACACACACACACTCGCATGCACACCAACAGAAAGAAATAATGTTTTAAATGCAATCATTGTCAGGCCCAAACAATGTCATTTATCAAGGGAGCATTTGGGACTGTATAATAAGTTTCATATTATTAATACAATTTTTCATCCTCTGTCAAGCCTATCTGATTTATGGCACGCGTGTGATCTAAGGTGATCATTGAATTACAATTCCAGTAATGAGAGAGAGAATGGACCTGGTCTTTTACTTCTGCCCACCGGAGCACAGCCCCCCGTACTCACAAACACACATGCACACACACACACACGCACGCACAAGCACAAGCACACATGCACCCACAATCCTGGATAAACGGCATTCTGTTGCAACATAAAATGGTCAAATCATGTTATGTGTGCTTAACTTTTTACCAGTGAAACGGTGGAGTAGATCTGATTTAAAAAAGAAAAAAGAAAGAAAGAAAGAAAGAAAAGGAAAATATTTGCAAGTTAAGTCGATGTGCCAGCTTCTTAATTTCAGTGAGGAGGAAGGAGAAGAAAGGAAAATAAAAAAAAACATACAAACAAACAAATGAACCCAGGGCCTGTTAATTAGATAAAGGACTAAGCTCATTATTCTAAAATGATATTGGGGCCCAGAGAGTAAATATGAGTGGCCTGTTAGGGGCTCAATAATGGGACAGGGATGCAAGTCGTTACAGAGCCGAATGATTTACAGCTAGATGCTCTTTGATGTATAGACTGTACCTTTTATTAAGTGGCTGTCGTTACGGTCACTGGCTCAGTCATTTCCCTTTGTGTCTAATCAAAATCCATATCCAGACAACCCACCATCTACAGCCTGCCGCTCCAGATGGGAAAGAAAATAGGACGGGAATGTCGTTGTTCCCTCCCAGGGCCCACTCCCTCTACCCCTCCCCGCGTGAGCTCACGTATGCTGTACATAATGTAATCTAACAAACTCTAACACCAAATAAACAAATGGAAATGTGAAATTCTTTTGAGGTAATTGAATAATCAAGACAGACTCCCATCATAAGTTTTTGGATGTAGTTTGAACAAGTATTTTCATGATTAGCGCTCTTGCTTTGGTTTTATCGGATTAGCTCGTCGTAGAGGGGCCCGGTGATCGGTGTCATACATCACCTAGTTTGATTTCTGTTTAGAGCGAATTTGGGGAAGCTGCTAATTGGATTCCGGGAGTGCAGCCCCGGTTAAAGATGGTAAACAGCAGAGCAGGTTCGTCCCCCCAGCTCTCAGCCCCACAGGCTTCGGAAACCGCCAGCTCTCCTCAGGATCCCCACAATTCATGACACATTTTTCTCTGTATTCTTAAAAGATAATTAGGTTTATCACCCATTTTCCTTTTCTTTTTTTGTGTACTTGAGAGCACACAATTACGATGAAAAAACATAAATATTTCTGCGGCACAGCAGCGCTGGCAGGTGAGCCTAGTGAAATTCTAGGAGTGTAATTTGATTTACGAGGTGCTAATGCGGCCTGATATTAGAGAGAAAAAGCTCTGATATGGCTGCCTTGTGCTGTATTTAAGGCCTATCAGAAGCCTGATAAAGAGCATCCTGTCCTCAGCACGGTGCCTGAGTTATTGTTGGAGATATTCATATTGATAGTAATTCTTCCGGACGCAATTTAGTGTCGGCAATATATAAATATGGAGATGATAGTTAATTTTGTCGGCTGCTCAGATTGCGATGCTTTAAATTCAAGACTTAGGGAAAAAAAAAACTGAGCTGCGAAGCATCTGGATACTTTTTAAAGGGCCATTTAGGAGTGCATGGAGGGGTTGAGGGGATGCATTTGACCACACCGTGTAGCATAAATCAGATTTCAGCTAGAAGCTTTTTGGAGCCCTTAATTTTCAACTTTTTGTTTGAAATATGTTGATGAATAGTCTAATATGTGTAAAAAAAAAAAACAAAAAAAAAAACTCTTAGGCTTTTCAGTGAGCTGATTCTGGCAACATCGTGGAAACCGATCATCCGGTTTGTCCGTTCACTTCTAAATAGGACTAAAGTTTGCACGCAGGAATGCGTCTACATTTGCTTTCATGTGCACATATAAAGGGTCATATCTAGGTTTGTGTGTGTAGGACCACTGAGCTATGGCTCATAATAAAAACAGGCAATAAGAGGACCACCACAGAGGGACCTGGTCTCTTTGCCTCCCCCTCTGCACCACCTCCCTCTCCTCTCGGCCTCTCCCCACCCCCCTAAGTTATGGCCTGAATAACAGTGCAACAATATTAAGATAACATTTCCTGATTGTTTGTCAGGCAGGGGGCTGCTTTAGCCCGCTTTCATCACGTCCACCATGTTCATTAAATTGACAATTTGTATTTGCCCTACAGCGGTATAAATAGGAGTTTATCTGATGGGCTTGGTCTTTTATTATTTATTTCATTATTATTATTTTATTTTTCCTTCCTCCACCTCTTTCTCCTGGGACTGGAGGTAACCATAAATCGGCAGCAGCATCTCGGTTGTGTGCTGTTCTTTATATTACAGTCGTGTGCAGCAGCTCTCATCTCAGAGGAGGTTCATCTACGATACTCTGCAGACACATGTGGCCTCCTCATGGAGCTCTCAGCTGTTGCTTTGTGTGACATGTTGCAGTGCACTCTTCCTGGACTCAGAAGCAGGTCCAAAACGAACAAGAGCCACTGAATTATATCATACTAACAGGGTCTCTTCATTGTTTCTGCAGCATTGTTGTCTGTCCTGGTTCATTTGAATGCTACAAGCACCATCTGAGTACCCTCAGACCACATCAGACTACCTCAGACCTGGGACTACAGCACTTTCTTAACCAAAAGCACTGTGAGCGATGATGTTGCCCTCCTCAATATCTTACCCAGGGGAACAAGCCTGTCGTCGGTCAATGTTGTGCCCGGAAACGAAAACTAACGAAACCCAGCGCCTGTACTTAGGAAACAGTTGTCCCAGAAATTTAATCTTTCGCCCATCTTTTACCCAACACCCCCACTCTAATCAGGTTTCAATTGACTGCCATTGAAGGAAGAGCTTCTCCTCAGACACATATATAGGTCCGAACCCAGTCAGACACCATTTAAGGCTTACTCAGTCTTCCTCCCAATATCTTGGAGAGCTCAGGGCCAAATGATTTAATCTTCATTCAGCTAATTTAGACTGGATTTAAGCTGCCGGTTTGTCGAAGTGCAGAGTGATGGAGTCTGAAAACAGGATGAGAGAGAAAAGGGAGAGGAGGGGAAACGGAAGGAAGGAGGGAGGAAAACAGGGAAACAGAGATAAAGTTAGAGCGATAGAGGGAGAAAGAGAGGCAGGGGAGGAGGAGGAGAGGGGGCTGAAGATGATGATCCATCCTGACCCTAGTGAATGCTGTCATGTTCCTCCCTCTAGGTAATCTCTCTCACTCACTCGCTATTTTGCATGTGAAAATGCTCTCCTGACAGTTGCATATCAGATAAATTTTCCCTCTTTTTTTCCCCCTCGTCGCTCCCCTCCTCTCCCTTCGCCAAATAAACAACAGTCTTCACTTTGAAGTTGTCTGTTTGTGTCAGTTTGGCTTGAGGCAAGCGTCGGCCTCTCCCTTTCTTTCTGTCTTTGTGCTACAATATGAGAGCATGGCGGATTATTTCCTCTCACAATAGCTGGCCAGCACAGCATGGAGAAGAGGGGCAGAAATGGTTAGGTGTCCAAAAAGGCCCGTAGAATTAGGCTGGTCAATTAAAAAAGAAGACACATGAAGTCTAGACAAGTGTCAGGGTAAATCAAACATTGGGTGAGTGTCTTTAAATCCGGTGATCTGTTTGGTCAAAGTAACTCTTTTCGTCTCCTTTGCCCTTAATCTCACTGTAATCTGCCTTTTTTTTTCTTCATCTTCTCTTTTTACTAACTCTGATATTTCCAAGTCTAGATCACATGATTAGACACTTTGCAGGTTACTCATCATCAAGCACCACCTCACCACTTGGGGGTGGTAGTGAGTATGTGGTAATGAGAGAGGTCTTCCTTTACACCCCCTGTTAGAGGTATAGTAACTCTTCCTGAGGGATGTCTATCACAGTTAAGGCCAGCGGCGGCCTGTGACGTTCTCACAGCAGCCGTGCAGGCCTGAACTTGCACCAGCGTCACACCACAGCACAGATGTGTGCAGAGCTGCGACAGCTAGAAGCAGAAGTTACTCGTGATTAGACAAAGTTTCCTGTCCTTCTTTTGCTAATCTGTACTTGATAAAAATTTCAGTTTACTCTTTGATCCTAGAGTAATTCTGACTGAATTTTTTTTAACCTTTTTTTTTGTTTGTTTGTTGTTTTTTTTCACTTTGTGTTAAAGCAAGCCCCTCATGCAGAAACAGTTTTACTGTATTTGCATTTTATTCGCCAGATCTCGGGGTCCAGGGTGCATCTGCTATTGTAGTTTTGCGTCCAGCACAATTTCCTGTAAGGTCTATTTTTTCTTGAACTATCCACCTAACAGATAGATAGATAGATAGATAGATAGATAGATAGATAGATAGATAGATAGAACTTTATCAATCCCCTGAAGGGAAATTCAAATTGTCAGTGTTTTAGATAATAATTATCTATGTTTGCAAATCAATCCACTGTCACCACATAATAAATATCTAACATATTTTGGTTATTTGTATGATGTAAATTCACTTAAAACAACCAAATTCACAGCCACAGAAAATATATGTACATATGAAAAAAGGATGCACAATATTTCATTTTTGCAGGTATCAGGCATGCTCATATTTTCCTCTCATTTGTGCCACTGCTGATTAACAAACACTTTCTTTTTCACCTAACAGCAGTAAAACTGCAGTCCTGATGACATTAACATATTATTATATCCAGTCTTATCATAACAGGCCACAGATGCAAACATGAAATACATATCATAGTTTTTTTTAACAAGAGATCTGCTCTTCAACCCACCTGTAAAGCATAGCATTTTTATTCTTATGTAACATTTCACAACAAAAGTCATCCTGTTTAATCAGGCATGGATGATCCTCTCCCAGAGAAATGCTGACAACCAGGCCAACTTATACTGTGAATTTCTATTCATATAGATGTAATATACATGTTTGAAAGGCTTCCTGATGGCGTAACAGAATAAGAACTCATATATACCTGGAGAGTTTAGGAACTTACTCAAACTATGGTGGCTTAAACAGTTTTTTATTTTTTATTTTATAAATGCATTAATGTTGTTGTTGCATCTAAATTCATTTCTATTACTCATGAAAGTTTAGAAATATTTCAAACTTCTCAGATTTCTAAATCACCTGCTGATGTCTCTCCATCTTTCTTTCCTCCCACCCTCACACACACGAATCCAGAAACACCTTCAACCCTTCCCTCTCTCTCTCTCTCTCTCTCCTTCTCTCCCTCTCTCTCTCTCTCCCTCTCTCTCTCTCTCTCCCTCGCTCCCTCTCTCTCTCTGCCTCCTACCTTCGCTGCATTTTGCATGGCGCCTGGCTGTTTAGAGGCAGTATGCATATGTATGGGCGAGACGGTGGATCGTGACGGGATCTGACATGCAGGGACAAGATCAAAGCGCTCCATCTGATCCCATAAAAACAGATGCAAACCTTCCTCTCATCCTTACAAAAAACCCCTCTGACTCTGCCAGCCCCGATTCCCCCATCTTCTCTCCTCTCTTCTCCTCCTGCCTACCTTTTTTCCACGTTTTTTCCTCCATCCCAGCGTGCCCATGTCAAGGCCTGCCTGACTTTGCGATTACGCCCCGTGATAAACAGCGGCCCGTTTAGCTCATAAAGCAGGAGTGTTGTGCATAATGCTTACAATAAAAGATAGCATCTCTTCACTCATCTTATTTACTTCTCCCAGGGCGACATGGGCGACGAGCTGTTCTATAAATACAGCGGGAAAGGAAGCAAAGGGAAGGAAATACAGATGCAGATGTACATCTGCTGGTCAAATAAAGTCTCTGCCAACTTAGGTGATGAGAGTGAGAGGGAAACCAACCTGTTTAAGTTTGCATTTGAGCTTGGAGCCAGGTGATAAAGGCGCCATTTTAAATCTACTCCATCCCTCCTTGTAAGTGAGCTTAAAATGTCCCCTCAACCAGTGCAGGGCGACATCTATATCCCATTTAGATTCATCTTTATAGAAGATATAGATTGATATGGAAGCCAGGACACATTTTCCACTCTATCTCTCCTTCCCTCCACCTCCCCATCTTTAATTCCCTCCTTTCTCCTTTTTCCCCTCCCTCCCTTCCAGTAAGGAAGATGTATGAGTTTGAATTATTGATTCAGACACATGCTACATGCCGCTTGGAGTCATTATTTGTTCAGGTGAGTGTCATGCTGCTTGCTATGAAACAGATACCACAGGGATTAAGCGACACAATCAGGACTTAAAGACAACCGCCCTCCCTAAAATAACATGGCCCTCACTGCAAGACGAATGCTCCCCAAAACCCGATTTCATTTGTTTATGACTCACACATTAGTCATTCTGCGCCTAAATTATAGCACAAGGGTAAAGATTAATTCCAGCACAGACGTTTTCTATTGCTTTCTGTGTTTCGAGAGGTCCTAATAATGCAGCAGATGAATATAGGTGCTAACATCCTACACAGATTTAGAAAAAGGAGACAGCTTTTGTCAGGCCGTAGGCGCCGGCGTGAGGAATAGACAGATGTCCAGAGTAAAGACGGGTGACGTGCATATTCACAGCTTTTGTGCTGATTCTCAGAAAACATCATGCAGCCAAGTGATAAATCATGCGCCGAATTTATTGAAATGACACTATCTGAAACCACGTTAGCCCTAATGTGGGTAACGAGAAAATGTTCAGCAGAAGGGTTTTCATGGAGGGAAGCTCTGACTCAAGAGCCTTAAGAGAGAAGCGGGAGGTAAAATATTGTTAACTGTTCATTTAGCCCTGGCTAAGTGGTCAGGGACACTGGACAGGTGAACTCTATTCTCCCCAATGGCCCTGCAGGGCGTGTGTGTATGTGTGTGTGATATGTGTGTGTGGACTGTAACAGAATTTCTCTAGTCCTCTGGGCCCTGGTGCAAAGCAGAGAATAAATGGTGGAGGTGGCAGGCCAGGACAGAAAAATCAATGCCTGCTTATACAGACATGACACACCAGCAGCCAACTGTATTCTGTGTGTGTGTGTGTGTGTGTGTGTGGGCGTAGATGTACATAGAGCAATCCCATGGCCCTGTGCTCCATGGGTGTGGATACAAGTAACCTCCTCTTCCTCCCTCACAGGGTAGATTTTCCAGCATTTTATAACGGCTTTGGGATCAGTAAATAACTCAGATTTTTTTTTCTTCCTCCCCATCCTCCTCGCTCCTCTCCTCATTCCCTCTCTTATTCTCCTGCAGGAAGTTTGAATGCCACTTGTGCGACCGCTCCTTCAGTGAAAAATGGGCCTTGAACAACCACATGAAACTGCACAGTGGGGAGAAACCGTACAAGTGCGCGTGGCCATCCTGCCACTACGCCTTCCTCAACCTGTCAGCCATGAAGGACCACTACAGGACACACACTGGTGAGACACAGAGCTGGCAACCGTCACAGCAAACAGTTTTCACTACTCCATGAACATGTTAGCTGAAAATCTGAGGTGCAAAATTCATTACATTTGATTTTATAGGAAGCCATTATTTGTCTGAGTCTGGGACAAAGGAATATTTATCAAGAACAACTCTACTTAGTTCAGACTAAGTACACTTTTTCATGACGCTATAGCTATAGACTATTCCACCAAATAAAGTTTATGTGAACTGTGAAAATCTCACATTGATTATGAATCTTCACAGCTTTGGTTGGAATAAATATTCACAAGTTTTTGGCCAATAATAGCCGCGACTTGTCCATCTGTACTCATTTTCAACATCCACAGAAAGTGGAGAGTGAGTTCTTGGCGATTTTGCAAGCACTCTTAGATGGTTAAACACACCTCTGATCCCGATAGAACTGTCATCGTTATGTGATACTTTTGCAGGCAATTAACAGCCAAACGGAGAAGGAAAACAGCCCATTGATGTTTGTATTCTCGTGTTTTTGTTTTCACCCGTCGTCTACATTTGGAGAGTTGCACATTGAAGAAATTAAGCAAGTGTGCGTTCCCCAAATCCAAGTGGTTGTCATGTGTATTTCCCAGAAAGTCCATCTGGACAACAAGTGTATTTTCGTCAAATCCAGCTGGTCAGCGAGTGTGTTTTCCTCAAGTCCATCTGATGCTCATGATAATTTTCCCCACACTGGACCAGTACTGTGTGTGTCCCTCTGTGATGCAGAATGGTTGGAAAGAAAAGCTTTTGCATTTTTCTGAGTATTCAAGTCCTCCATGTCTGATCCAAAAGAGATCTGTTTCAAATCCTTAAAGTGTAGATGTTTTAGTGCGCCGTAGCTACTTAATTTAAAGGGGCACACATTATTACATTGAGCATATACTTGGGTGTTTGAAGTAAATGTTAAATATAAAACTCTGACATAATACGACCTTCTAACTTAGTTTTGGACAGCCAGAGTTTTAAAACTATGTTGTTCAGATTTGCAGGGTTATGTGGCAGTACCCTGGCCATCCATCCTAAGTCCAGTTCCTTTATTTCCACGGGGGCACTGCCAACAGTTGCCACTGAATACTCATGTAACCAATCAGAGAAAAGAAGCATGTGACAAAATACGTTCAAAAGATGTGCAGAGGAGTAGAAGCGCCAGCAAGTGACTGTTGTCGGCTCTGCAGTAAAACCCTGTTGATCCAAGCTTATCAGTGATTCTGCAGCCATCTTGACTGTTTTGAACACTGGCTCCTGGACGCTTTGTTATAAGTCATCTCTTGGAGCCCACCCCTGTCCTGCTGCGACTGGTTCGGTCCATTCTGTACCTGTGGAAATGGCTGTGAATAGGAGTGTTACCTGATCCATTTCATAAGACTGAATTTTCACAAAATGAATAAATGTGGCTGCTCATGTCAATTGCAGATCCAGATTACAGTAGAATAGTCCAGTTATCCCATTTATATCTCTTTTGACAGCTTCACATTATCATTACATCCTGCATTCACGTTTACTGTCATGGCAGTGATGGACTGGCGTCCTCTCCAGGGTGGACCCCTGCCTTTCAGCTGAAAGAGACCTGAGATAGGCTCCAGCTGACCCCCATGACCCTGAACAGGATTAAGCGGGTATAGATGATGGTAGGATGGATGGATGTTCTTTTACGGTTGGTCCACACCCAGCAGAAGAGGGTGTGAACTCCACTGAACTCCTCCCAAACCAGCTGCTATGAACCGAGCTGTAAAGTCCTCTGTCTCTGTGGTATTTTCTCCCAAAAAATACCAAACGTACTGTTTATTCTGTAAAACTAATGAACCTACTCACAGGTGTAGCAACTCCTTGAAAAAGTATGTTAATTTTATTATTTCAAAATCCACGGCCAAACCTGGAAACAAACTGTTTCCATAATCACATTCTGGATCTGAAGATTAACCCAGTTTCTTGTTTCACTACAATTACACGGATCCCACCGCTGCAGAAAAGGTGGACCTCCAGCGATGAAATACAAAGCGTGGATCTTAGCACTGACATGAGTCGGTATTTTCTTTATATTTGTGTCTTCCCAATTCCATCGCTTCTTTCCATCTCCGTGCATACAGTAAGGCGCACTGTGGGATGGCTTAGAACCATGTTTTTCTTTCCTAACTAAAAACTTTGGATAGACAGATGGTTCAGTGGGCGGTGGAAGGATACTGTCTTGAATAATAGCCCCTCGACAGGAGTCCAAGTCAGTGTCTTTGAAAGTGTCTTAGTGCTGCAGCCCAGCAGTTTCCCCTCAACCTCCGTAATGTCCCACACACGGCTCCTTGATGCCCCTTTAAGTCAGTGACAGCAGCACCAGCAGTCAGTGGCCTGACAGCCTGAGTGAGCTCTTGCAGGAGAGCCCTCCACCCATCAGAGGCGCCTGCTGAGTGCGCAGGTTCATGTGTGCGTCAAAGCCAGACCCTCTGGATGTTATTTTAAATGTGTTTTAACAGTGATGTAACTTCAAGGCGCCTCTGACATAATTAGACCTTTTATTTTCATTTGTTTGCAGCTCCCATCGTTCCCCATCAGGCAGCTGCTGTCACGCTGTCACATAGCTGTCACCTGGAAAGGTGTCGGGTGGTGCGCTTTGGAACGCGTGCACGTCCTCGCGTGAGTTTAGCGGCAGGGAACGCGAGGCAGCGAGAGAGGTGATGGAGATGGAAAAAGTGATTGAATAAGAGAACTTGAAAGATCAGGGGTGAGCAAACATGAAAGTAAGAGAATTAAGATTGAACCTGAATCAATCTCATTTTAGTGAACGACAAGACCTCACTTGATTAGCAACACTCAGAAAGTTAACACAATCTGCAGCGCTGTGACCTCCAACACTCCTTTGTCTGTAATTGCTGCTGGGTTAGACTGGTAGCTAAAGCCATCCTATCACTGCAATCGCATTCCAGCAGGCGACCTGACACACTGAAATATTATCTGCATGTTTGTGATCTGTTTAAAGGTTGTAAATTGTCTCCTTCACGGAGCTAAGATGCAATGCTAATGAAATAAGAGGGAGATTGAAAAGTTGAACTAATCTGTCCAGGGAGTAGAGCAGTCAGTAATGGAGGGGATGTGAGTTACATTTTATGTGGGGGGGGGCTACGTAGGGGCTCACAGGAGGTTGTCTAAGAGTGAAGACTGCACTTAGGCTAAGCTCATTTGTTGAAAAGTGTAAAATTAATTCAAAGCAATGGGGGAAAAAAAAGTCAAACATCAAGAACTTCATCATCGTTGGAAACTTTTGCTGACAGTTTGTGGTAACTTCAGAACTGCTTTCTAAATTTGTCATCCCTTAAAACTAAAGTTAATGATCAATGTAACACAGTCACATATTCTAGACTGAGCATTGAATCATTTTATCATTAGTATTGGAGAATAATCACAAAAGCCCAGAGACTGATATGTTTTTTAAAGGTTATAAGCGTTGCTTCAATATGTCATTTTGGTCTGGTCATTCCATAACTCTTCTTTTCTTCAGTTTGAATCATTCCTCAATGCAGCACAAAGGAGGTTTTGCAGTTTTCAGTTGAGCGGGCTCCCCTGTAGACTCGGAGGTTAGGTCACTTTTGAAACACTGTCCTGGACGTACCCTTGTTAAGTCTCTTGTTCCGTCACTCTCATTTCATTCCTTTATTACTTTTTCCTTTCCTTCTTTGCTTGAGTCTCAGTCGTTTAGCGATACACAGACACACAGGAGCTGATCAGGGTTGAAGTCCAAAGTTGTTGTTTTGTGGTTGGTTCTTGCTGACGGTACGGAGAGGAGACCAAGAGCACAAATGATGATGCTCCCTAAAAGTAATCAAATATTCCGAATGAAAGTGAAACAGCTTTAATACAATGTTAATGCTTTTTAAAAGAAAAACTTTTGTGCTGCTTTTAATTTTAACAAAATTCTTAATTTCTATTAGTGATCACTATTGTAATGTCTATAACCAGTCTCACTGCTTTTCTCCACCTGCCTCTGCTCAGATGATCTGAATAAATGCCCATTAAGACATTAAACCGCAACTTCTCCTGTTAAAAACAAAACAAAACAAAAAAACACTTATGACAAAGTCTTTGTTTCTATGTCAGTTGTTTCTACATTTAAAATGACTCCAGAGCAGCTTGCAGCCAGGCTGTCTGTTGTACAGACGGATGAGTCGTGCCGGTTGTGCCTGCTGGGCTGTTCTAATGACATTCTTCAACCAAATTAAGTCACAATTTAACCTACACATCATTAAATTCAACTCTAGTTGCCTAAAAAAAAATAGTAATGAAAAGAATGTTACGAAATTCACAACAATGAAGAGGTCGGGTGAATCTGCAGCTCATCTCGTTGCTAACAAACACCAAGGGAAAAGCCAAGCAAGGGCTTTGATATGAATGAGAAGAAATACACACATTAACACAGCTTCAGAGGGGGAACAGGGGGCATCACTTTATATTGGCATGAACAGTATAATGTGATTTTTATGTAGCATATGGATGTCAGATGAAAACATCGGTACTGTGTACTGCTGAGGCAGCACGTCGCCGTGGTCACCTCCCGCCTCTCTGTGTGGGCTTTGCACGTTCTCCATGTTTTTGCGTAGTTTTTCTCTCCGATGCTCCAGCTTCCTCCCGCATGTTAGATTGAATGATGATTTTTAAATCTTTAGAGCGGAGTTTGTGGCCATGTGATAGACTGGCAACGTGTCCAGGGTGTACCCCACCCCTCGTCTCGCCCCTCATGTGATGACAGCTGGCAAAGCTTTTAAGGCCCATGTAGCCCTGAAGTGCATGATGTGGGTATTCCAATTAAACAATTAAACTTTGTGTGCCAGTTAAATCTGCCCCTTAGACTTTACCTTTGTTTTGCATAGCGTACCAAGGCCTTTCCAAAGAAGTTCCCCAAATATAAAAATGTCAATTTGAAAGTGATATTGGATGACCAAAATTGCAATTGCAATATATATATTTATATAAAGGCTCTGATCTTTGTATGACGAGGAACGGCCCGATGTCTGTTGATGGTAAAGCTTCAACGTAGAAAACAGATGACGGGACTCAAGCACTGCAAAACGTGTCTTTTCCTGAATTATTTGAAACCTGTTAAAAATGCAAACAAAGAAAGTGGTGCATCTCCCTCCTTAAAATTGAAAAGGTCTACAATATAAACACTGGATCAAAGCTTAATACCTGTTTTGCATTGACCGTGGACTAACAACCCACCAATTGGAAAGTACTAAATGCCGCCATTGTGTGGACAGAGTCGCTGTGTGGCACATGCAAAGCTCGGCTTTTTGAAAAAGGAGGGGAAAAAAAGTTAACACCTCCACTTTCCTTCTCCAGCCTCTAACAAGATTCATTGTTCCTCTCTGATTTGTGCGTTTTTTTATGTTAATCACTCTCTACACGCACACACCAGTCATGTCTGAAGGCGGGGGAGCAGGACTGTGATGGGGGTTTCAGTGGTCGTCAGCCGCCAGGGTCATTTGTAACGGCTGATGAATGAGCGGCTCGAATAAATAAATAAGCGCACTGTATCTGACCCACCCAGCGTTTCCCAGGCTCTTGGGCGTTTCGGAGGGCTGATGGGGGGGGCACCAGGAGTGGGGGGCAGAGGAGGGTTGAACACAGCGACAGGGCCACAATTGATTTCCTTATTGCTTCAGTTTGTCGCTTAATCTGGCGATACGCTGATAAATCTTCGCACTTTGTCAATTAATTTCCCTGAAAAATGAGACCCAAAATGGCGAGCACATCAATACAGCAACGGATTCTGTGTCAAAAATTAAGCGGTAAAATTAATTGCCCTCCCATCCGCTCCTGCTAAAACATAACTAATGAGGGAGGCAATTATAGCTGCATGCAGACTCCTCCGGGGTTATTTAAAACACATACACTCACAACCACACACACTTATGTATTTGCACACACATGCAAAGAAAGGTTGTATATTTTGACTTCAAAGCTCTTTTATTGTCTCGCAATAAGGCATACTGTATGTAATTCCAGTAAGATGTGGAAGATTGAGGTGCATCATGGGAACAAAAGAAAAGAAGTGATAGCAATATTCAAATCGCCAAAAAGTTGAAGAGCTCTCAGTGCAGACGCATTAACAGGAGAGTTTTAAAGGATTTTTTGTGCCTGCAGTTAACTTTTATTTAAACACGGTTGTGAACACTTCTTCACTTCCAGGTTTCGTCTTTTTTTTAAATTCAGGTGAGGGTAAAACTTACGTTGTTGTGGTTTTCAGGTTTTGTATGATTTAGTGTTTTGTGCCAGTAAAAGGCAGAAGGCAGCATGATGCGGGCATCTTTTTTAACTGCGCTGGATGGAAGGTCCATGCTTTTGTAACCAGCCAGATCGTCCAGTGTTGACAGCAGCAAGTCACTCCTATTACTTCCCCACCTCATCCCCACCCAGGTCCTCAGAGGGCTCAACCCTGCAGAACAGGAGATGAAAAGCAGACATGTAATTTATCGCCAACGTTTCCTCCTCAAGAATAATTGTGGCGACTGCGGCTGGGCAAAGGGATCGATGCCTATGGATTTTTCTGTGGTGGGGTCTTGTAGCGTTGGGCGTAATGAGAGATGGAAAGGAGGGAGAGGAAAAGGAGGAGGAGGGCGCTCTTTTTTTCTTTTTTTTTTCTGATGGGAATAAACAGTCTGACCAGATGACTCGTAACTCATGATAAGTTTAGAGACACAGAAATAAAGGTTTGATGTGTGTGTATGTGTTTAAATGTATATGTACACACACACACATATATGTATACATATATATATTTATATATATTTGATTCAGTTCTCCAATCCTTCCATGCACGTCACAGCTGACAACAGAGAGAAAAAGTCTGTTTTATCAGGTAGAAACTTCCAGTAGAATCAGACACTGGAAGCCAGTTTTTGTCAGCTGTTACTGTGGTATACTGAAGTATAATTACAAGCATTTCATAAGCATTAAAGGATTTTATTGACAATTACATTAAATTTATACAAAGACTCAATATTTGCAGTGTTGCCCGTTCTTTTTCTAGACCCCTGCACTTCGTCCTGGTCTGCTGTAAATCAACTATAAATACATTTACAGTCTCTTGAGCTCAGGTATGAGACTGCAACGAATGTTTGAACCTTCATTTTCTGCATCTGTGCTGAATGTCTTGCATGACACTGTGAAAGAGGTGCACACTGAACAAGGGACGTCCACACACACGTGACCAAACAAATTTGGCCCATAGGTCCATCTGGTTGTCGAGAGGAGCATGAAAACGAGTTTGTGTGCGAGATTAACTGAGAAATGCACAACGTAAGATGTGCCCGACAGAAAATGACTTGTATGCCAGTGAAAAAAATTTATTTTATTTTTTTTTTTTGAGGAATAATTGTGATGGAGAGGAATTCTATTCTTTTCAATTCATTAATACATTTTTAGTCCCTAAGTGAAATAAATATTTGCAGTTGGCATTATTTAGGTTTCTTCAAAGATTCATTATAGATGGTTATTGCTGTTGGCAGGAAGGATCTCCTGCAGAGGTCTGTGTTGCAGCAGATCTGAAGAAGCTTCTGACTGAAGACTCAGTTGCTGAATCACTGTGTTGTTTAGAGGATGTTCAGCTGTGTTAATGATGGTTTTCATTTTATAAAGTATCCTCTTTTGCACAATCTGTTACTTAGTCTTCAGAACAGTCCCCAAACAGAGCCATTCTTCTTCATCAGTTTGTTCAGTTTCTTTAAGTCCCTGATCCCTGAGTCTCTGATGCTGCTCCCTCAACAGATGACTGCTGATTGGACTGAACTCTCCACAACAGACTCATAGAAGATCTGTAACATCTGGCTGCAGATGCTGAAGGACCTCGGCTAGTGTCTGGCTGGTCCATTCTTATAAACAGCATCAGTGTTGCATCAGTGTTGTTGTCCAGGTGAACACACAGTTATTTATACTCCTCCACCACCTCCACTTCTTCTCCCATGATGGAAATACTGTTTGACAGAAACCTGGTTCTCCTAAAATCCACAATCATCTCCTTTGTTTTATTCACATTCAAGATTAGATGATTGTCTCCACACCATACCACAAAGTGGTCCACTAGTTCTCTGTCCTCAGTCTCTTGTCCATCACTGATGCACCCCACAACTGCATCCTCGTCTGAGTATTTCTGCAGATGACAGGACTCTGACTTGAACTGGAAGTCTGAGGTGTACAGAGTGAAGAGGAGTGGTGAGAGTACAGTTCCCTGTGGTTCTCCTCTGCTGCAGACCACCTGCTCAGACACAAAACCATTCAGTCTCACAAACTGTGGTCTGTTTGTCAGGTAGTCAGTAATCCAGGTGATTATGCACCAAAGAAATCAAAGAACGTGATCCTCAGAGTGCCGCCTGCTTTGTCCAGATGATTGTGGGTTCATTGAAGCAGGTGTATGACGACATCTTCAAATCCAACCCCAAGATGACAAATAAACTGCAGTGGATCCTTTGTTTTCTTACCCAGGTGGACCAATAAAAGTCTTTCCAGAACTTTTATGATCTGGTCTACAGGTCTACAGTTATTAGGAGAAGACAGATAAGACTTTTGGAAATGGAACAAATCAGTCTAACTCCTACAGCACCAAAATGCTCTCCTATCTCAGACTGAGCTGAGACGTGACAGAGAACATGTCACTCTGTTTGACTGGAGGCAGAAGAGGATGCCAAACTTGTTTTTGAACTGAACCCGTTGAAGAATTTCAGTTCATTTGCTCTCTCCAGACTTCCATCTATCTGATCCTGTGATTTTCTTCATGCCTGACCACACATCTCTGATATTGTTCTGTTTGAGCTTGTTCTTCAGCCTCCTCCAGTTCACTTCCTTGTTGTCTCTAATCTTGACTTTTAGTTATTTTTGTACTGACCTCAATAATTCCCTGTCTCCCTCCCTGATGGCTGTTTTTTTTCTTCTTGAGCTGTTCTTTGAGGTCACTGGTGAGCAAACGTCTATTATTGGGAAAGCTCTTCACCAGGGGAAGGTGTTGTCCACACAGAAGTTTATATAGTCAGTCAAACACTCAGTCATGGCATTCATGGCATCTCCATGTGGCTCAGAAGCCACATACCAGTCTGTACCAAAACACCCCTGCAGAATTCCTTTAACTACATGTGATAACGGTCTCTTGGTCACAGGTTGCCTCTAAATGATTGCTTTATAGGTTGAGGAGAGAAAAACCTGATTCTGATCAGCCTTGCCCAGAGCAGGTCATGCAGAACAGCTGTACGCATCTCTGATGTTTCCATTAAAACAAATCAAACACTTTATTCTCTTAGATGGAGCAGTTAACAAATGGTTGAAATGTTGGAAATGTGTTAGAGAGAGAGAGACATGGTTGAAGCCACCAGTGATGATCAGGGCTGGGCTGTTGTGTCTGTAGCTTAGCAACAGCAGAGCTGATGATGTCACATGCAGCGTCGGCTTCAGCTGATGGTAGCTTGTAAACTGTCACTACAACAACACTGGTGAACTCTTGGTAAATGATAAGGAAAGAGATTCATGGCCAGCAGTTCAATATCCAGGCTGCAGAAACGATGTTTCACAGAAGCATGTCCTGGATTACACCATTTGTTGTTAACAAGCACTGTTATCCCACCACCCTTAATTTTTCCGCTGGCTTTCAAATCTCTGTCTGTCTGTATCATCTGAAAGCTGTAAAGAGAGATGCTGAAGTCGGGGATATGCTCCTGCTTCTACTTGTAAACAGCTCTCTTGTTGCTACGGTGACAGGAGGTTGAAAAAAAAAAAAAGAAAAGAAAAAGTAACCAAGTAAAGTCCTCAAGCAGCACACGATTCAAGCTATGATGAAATATAATTGAAAAAATGATAATATAAATTAAAAAGACTGTGGAACTCAAAATACCCAAAAAAGCTATCACAAATTGACAACCTTACTCCAGGAAGCTGGGACTATGAGTGGCGCTTTTCTAGATATTTATGGGTGCCTTAGTTTTCCAAACAAAAGAAGTGTATATTTGTAAGACTGCTGTTTCCAGTGTCACATTAACCTGTGTGAAGAAAGAAATAGACTCCAAATTCTGTTATGACTCATTTAATAATCTGTAACTTGTGGTTTAAAGGATCGGACGGAGAGGTAGGTGGGGTGGAGCTGGATGTGCATGTGTGTATGTGCATGTGTAGATAAAGAGTGCAATTACCCAAATTAATTGCAGACCTCTACTGACATGACTCAGGAAGAAGACTTGAAGGTTACACGTGTGCTCTATGACAACAAGAGAAGAGGGGATGTGTTTGTGGCTTCCTTCCATGCCTTCCATTTGTATACGTTGACAAGATTGCTGGGTTTTTGTGCCACTTCTGTCATTCCAGCGCCAATTGTGTTGGGTTTTGGGGGGGTTGTTATTAGAGGGTGGCAGTTTCGGGGCGGAAACAAACACGACTCTAACGATTAACACCGTGTCACCATGTCAGCTCGTACTGTAATCCTGATATTCTGTCTATCGTGCACGTGCACACAGAGAGGGAGGGGAAAATGAGAGAACGACAGTGAAAATATCATAGGAATAAGGAGGGAGAAGGAAGAGGGCAAAGCTGGGATCCCATGAGAGACAGATAAAGCTGTGTTCGTCGAGGACGTTGTGTACGTGGCGGTGTGCTGTAATGCAACGTTAACATTCCCCCCAATCCCAGACTCTCCACAGGGAAGAGCAAGGCCTGCTGGGGGATCTGTTTAGCTGATCAGACTTGCCAGTGCTCTTGCCAGGCTAGGGAACAGACGAGTGCAGGATACAATGAGAAAGCAGGGCGTGACAGACTAGGATGAGATAAAGGAGTCTGTTGAGTAGAAAGCATGGTAAGTCTAAGCATGAATAACACAGGAGACAAAGGACAAGACAGTGTTACATGCAGTCATGTGAAAAAAGAAAGAATGTCCTTTTTCATTTCTAAGGCCTTACATGTAACCAAATAAGAAAAAAAAAACATCTACTTCTTAGCAGGTCTTAAAACAAGGTTAGTAGAACCTCTGATGACCGACATGTGAGACCAATTACACTGTCATTATTTATTTAATAAAACCCAAACCAATGTGAAGAAGCAGTGTGAAACTACAGTCACCCATCACTCAGTAGCTCGCAGAACCACCTTTAGTGGCAATAACATGGCAGAATTTTCTGCTCGACGTTATCAGTGTGTCGTCATTCTGGAGGATCTTTTTCCTGCTGTTCTTTACAAACCTACTTCACTAAGGTATGTGGGTATGTGTGGTGTGTTTGAGTGGGCCATTAAACAGCTAAAATTATCAACTTTTCTGTCATTTTTCTGTCAGTTTCTTGATGTGCTTTGAATCATTTTTCTTTTACATGGTCCAGTTTCAGCTAAGCTTTAGCAGCTGGACACATCATACTCGACTCTTGACTTTTATGGTGAGTGCAACGGAAGCCCAACCTCTGCTGAACAAAATCAAATCATCACCCCTTCACTACTGTGCTTGATATTATGTATGAGGTGTTGGTACTGATATTTTATGTTTGCTTTTTGCTAAATGTTGCTGTACATTATGACCAACCATCTCCACTTTGGTCTTGCTGTTCACAGGACATTGTTCAAGTAATGCTTGAGATGCAACTTTTCATATTTCAACCATGCAACCATGGTCTTTTTACAGAAACAAGTTGGTCTGGAAAAGGAATGAATTTGCTGGGACAAAATCTGGGAAGATTAGCATCTATTTTGAATGTTTTCCACTTGTGAATGACCTTTCTCACTGTACAAAGATGGACGTTTTTGGAAATGGCCTTATTGCCATATTGATGGGCAGCAGAAATTGCTTCTCTATGGTCATCGCTGATTTCCTTCCTATTTGTCATTGTGTTAACTCATGCCTGTATGATTCAGGTGAGGAAATTGATCAAGCTTCTGCTTTTATAGAAGTGTTATATTATGAAGCCAAAGTGACAAATGGATTCCTGATGTTGGAATTCCAGGTCATCAGTTTGGACCAGCTCAGAGTGCCCTGAGCTCAGTGATCGAGACAGCTACACCCAGATCGCTGCTTGAAGTGAAAGCTGCGGGGTTGCTCAGTTATTTTGTTTGTTTTGTTTTGTTTTTTCCCACAGCACTATTTTTCTATTAAATTAAGTTAGCTATATAACCAGTATTGTGTCACTATTGTCTATAGGTACATTTAGGTCCATATATATTTGGACAATGACAGAGAGTTTTTACTATTTTGTTTACAGTGGTACATTGGATTTGAAATAAAACAATCAATCTATAAAGATCAAAGTGGAGACTTTAAGCTTTAATTAAAAGAGATTTCATAAACATGACTTTTATCATTTAAGAATTGCAGCCATTTTAATCAAAGTACCTACATTTTAAGGGACTCAAATGTGTTTGGACATCTGACCAAAAAGCAGTTCAACGGCCAGGTGTGGTCCATTCCCTTAATTAAGCTGATAAATGTCTAGTTATTGCATTGACATTGGACAACTTGACTGGAGTTACTAACAAGTCCAAATCCAAGGAGATCTAAATGTACGTAAAGGAGGTCATCTTTATGCTGAAAAAATAACACACAGCAAAAAAGTGGATAATCACAGAATCCTTTCATTTTTCACAGTATATTCACCTGCATGTGACCCTTTTTGCAAACTCTTTTGAACAATGTCCCAACTCATTTTTTTATTGTGGTTAATATTTTTTTACAGTGCATTTTATTTTATTATGTTTATATAATTTTGTTGTACTTGCACCTGCACAGTGCCAATAAAGCCTATTCTATTCTATGCTTTTCTACAAACCTCTTCACAACATCAAGGAGTCAAGAACACTCTGGAGAAGGTAGTTGTGTCATGAACGCGAACATAGGCGGATTACAATAAGGTGAAAACCACTAGTAACACTTTAGAACAGGCGAGCTTAGTCTTTGTCAGAAAACATTTAATAACCATAATGGAATCTTTGAAAAGATGAAGCAAAGATAAACCTGTATCAGAATGAGTCTGGAGAAGTAAAGGAGCAGCTTATGATCCAAACCACACAATATCATGTGTCAAAAAGGGTGGAGGTAGTGTTATGACATGAGCATATGTGGCTGCCAGTGGATCAGGCTCACTGGTGTTTATTGATGATGTGACTGCTGACAGAAGTAGCTAGATTAATTCTGAGGTGTATAAGGCCACACTGTCTGCTCAAATTCAGCCAAATGCTACAAAACTGACAGGACGGTGCTTTACAGTGGAGACGGATAATGACCCTAAGCGTTCTGTGAAAGCAACTCAGACTTTTTGAATGCAAAGAAATAGAATATTCTTCAATGGCCAATGCAGCTGTCTGATCTCAACCCAGCAGGACATGCTTTTCAATGAGTGAAGGCAAAACTGAAGGCAGAACAGTCCGTGAACAGGCACCAACTGGAGGTGTCTGCACCAACAGCCTGGTAGGAAGAGAGACTTTGGTGATGCACATGAGCCCCAAACCTCAGTCAGTCATAAACTGCTAATGCTTTTCAGCTAAGTATTAATGTTTATGGTTATTTTCTGTTGATTATTTTTATTTTCAATTTTGTGACTTTGTCCAAATATTTTGGAGCCCTCGAGGATTAAGGTATTTTGCTTAAAATGGCTGTAATTCCTAAATGATAAAAGCTGCATCTTTGTAAAACCTCTTGAATTAAAGCTGAAAATCTACAATTTATTTTAATCAATTTTAACAATTTGTTTTCAAATATGGCTTTTTTTTTCTTTTTTGTTTTTGCGTGACAAAATGTTTTTGACAGTTTTCTTTATAGATGAAGATTTTACATGCAGGCTCCATATAAAATAGAAAAAATATGATGGATTTGCATTTTTCCAATAGTATATAGGATGGTGGATAGTATATAGGATAGGATAGAATGTCATGGCAATACTACTTACCACCACAGACATGCTGACTCTGCTGAAAAGTAAATGTTCCACTCTCACAAGTTTCCTGTTTTGATCACTGTTTATTTACTTAAAATCATGTTGTTATTTTGCGTTACTTTATACTTGTTTAAGAAAGCATCTTTGGTTTAAATTACAACCTCTTACAATGTGTGCAATTCCAAGGAAGATCTATGTGGCATAGGAGTAAAATACGTCTGAGAAACCTGCGGTAGAAGCTCTTGAACATGCATTCATGTGTGAATATGTGAAATTGAGACGACACTTTTGTAAGTCTTTTCTCTGTACGTATATATTACCTTCCAGTTTCGTTTTAAATTAGGCATTTTTATGCAGCAGTGTTGCTGCTGTCTGAATCTGAAAACTTCTTCCGCTCATAAAGAATACACCCACATGTCTGCAGTGGAAATGTTGTCATCCACTGTTCTACTCTATGGTTCATGAAGATCTTTAACCATCCAGTTTTCCACAGAAATTTGTGGCAGCTTGTTTTGTTTTTTTTTTCGTTATGAGAAAGTTAAAGACTGAATAAAGAGGAAATAGATATGAATTTTGAGTCTGTCATGTCACAGAAAATGGCATCGTTAACCACTCTGTAAAGCTGTGTTTCCCAATCCTGGTTCTCAGGATCCACAATTTTCCAGGTTTCAGACTCACATTAATGGTTTTTATAGACTGTGCAGTCCTTGATGTGGTGCTCCAGTAATATGAATTGGGTCTCCTGAAGCTGGGAAACATCTAAGACATGCAGGGCAGTGAGTCCTGAAGACCATTGTTGAGAAACACTGCTGTAACACAAAAACCGAGTAGCCTGTATATAAATTATTTTTCAACATAATAAGAAAATGACCAGTTTTCTTGCTGGGATGTGTCTGCTGAGAACAGTGTCAACATCTTAAATGGGAACCACTGACGAGTCAAACTGAGGGGTTTTTTTTTTCCTTTCATGTTAAAAAATCAGTTTCATTTTAACTGAAAGGGATATTTGATTATTGGAAACCCAGGAAAAGTAAGCTTATTTAAGGAAGTGGGCTATTTGAATCTCTAGGTCTGGGACCATGCAGGTAAGTTGGTTTGCTTCTGCAAGATTTTAAAGAATATAGTATTGGCATTGTTGTTGCTACCTGGAGCTTGCATGTACGGAGCCTGGGTGTGTTGAAGGTGAAATAACTGTTTTGGCCATGATAACCATTTTGTAGGTGAGGTAAGGGATATTGTTGTCTTTGTGTAAAAGATGGTAGAGTTGAGGGTGAGTGGGTGTGGCCAATTTTAATCTCTTTGTCTTGGAGTATGCAGGTAAGTTTATTTGGTTCTACAGGGGGTTAGAGAAGATAGTATCAGCATTGTCACTACCTGGAGCTTGCGTGTACGGAGCCTGGGCCTGTGGAAGATGTCAGAGCTGTTTTGTAGTCAGGATAATGGAGGTAGCCATTTTGCAGTTTAGGTAATGGAGCTGGTTGTGGAGGGAGCAGTGAAAGTTGGCATTACGTGAGTGATTCTGGGATGCCAGTAATCACTGTTTAGCCCCCGGAGGTGTCATGGGACTAACTAAATGAAGCACCAAAGAAAGAAGGTTCCCACCTCAAGACCCAGAGACATATCAGTTATCGCTGCTCACAGGGTAGATGATTTACTGTGTTAATGTCTTTTACTGAATCCTAATCCTTTTTTTGGAGCGCAGGTTTCCTGTGTTTATGCTAAGTTGGAAGTGTCATGTAGTTCTTGAGGACTCCCATCACTACTGTTGGTAAAAACCATTGGGGGTAACTTTGGACTCACGTCTTCACTGTCTTTTCTGACAGCTGCCTAAACGTAAGGGTTCACATGTCTCACATCAGTATTGTCCCATCTTAAACAGCATGTTGTCTCTTTGTTAACCACTTCTAAAAGATCCTTCAGACTGGGCATGGTTGATGCTCTACTTTCTTTGTATTGTGTGACATGTCTGGAAACTCCACCAAGCTGACTATAATGCAAGGATGCTTGTCCTGTTCCTGCGCCCTCTGCTGAAGTAGTGAGCGTATTGTGAGTGTATTTTCTCTTAAATCACCTCTGGTTTCACAAAACCTTCTCATGTGAAACTCAGATTTTTATCCTTACAGCATGTGTATGTTTCTAAATGCCATTTAAACGCAAAGTGGTGGTGCACTACCAAAGCTCATTAATTAGTACAAATGTCCACCCCCGGACCATCGTATAAGGAAGTATAAAGGTACCTCCTCATCCTGCATGTCTCCCTTGCACACATTAAATACTTAGGCAATGCCAAAACAGGAATAAAAATGAATGAGTTTTTCAAACTTAACTAAAGTGGAGCAAAGAATAAAATGCTTTATTTTGCTCTGATAGGCAACAAGGTTCCTGTAAAATGATTTCATAAAGTTGGATGCAAAAAAAAGGGGAAAAAAATATTTCTCTGCATGGACAAACCTGTTTCAAACATTTGTGTTGTTTCTATAATTGGATATGATTTTTTTATTTGTAGTAATACTCAATGGAAACCATGTCTCAGGAGTCAAGAGGAGACTTTTTATATTACGTGTTATATTGCTGTATATGTATTATATATATATACATGCAGGCAACAGTTTGTTTTTAACATGCATTTTAAGAAATTATAGGTGGGAATATAATGCATTGCACATTAATTCAGTTAATTGTGAATTGGCCCCAAAACTGGGTCCTTTTGTGGTTCCAAGGAATTCATCTGCAAGAAACATGTTTTAACAGATTACTTCCAATGTTTAAGATAAATGTAATTTTTTCAAATTTATTTCACGTTTAAAAAATGTTTTAAAGATAAAGATTTTAAACATCTATATTAACTTATAAAGTCTGTAAAAGATCATCATCGTTTATGAGCACTCATTATTTACACACACAAATGACCAACTATAGGAACAGATTTTGTTCCTACATATACATTCACAACTACCTGACATTTTCATTAATGCTGGAATGTTTACATTTTGGTTTGCTCACAGTTTATTCACAGTTTATTCTATATCTGCATTAACTCTCAACAAACTGCCTCAACTCTCAATCCCTCGACTTTGACTATGACCCAAACTGGACCAGACAGATATCCTATCTGTTCACATCAGACACTTTCCCAGTGCCAAGGATGGACTGAGTTGCAAAAAAAAACAAAACAAACATAATTAATGTAGTCAATGAAAATCGCAAACATCTTTTCTCTATCAGTTGAGCTGCTGGTCCAATAATCATCATAGTTTTATTAACTAACTAATTTTAGTAACCTAGCTAAGATTAGTCCTCAGACCCTTTCAGACCACCCCACAGCCAAATGTGATGGTCTTTTTATACAATTTACTACACATATTCGCATACATACACATATTCTCTGTAAAATGAGAGTAACTATGCTTTCCGACCTCAAGCTGAGCTAGAGTGATTACAGCTAGCCATTGGCTGTGTCAGCTGTCAATCACAAGACCATGCCCTTAACTATGTATACATTTGTTACATCATTTTAGCTGAGGTGTACAAAAAAAATTCAGCTGCTGTACAGTGGGTTGTCGATTTTAGCTGTGGAGACCAAAACTGCTTTTTGAACCAGACTTTAAATTTCTAATTTCTGCTGCAAAGTTGGACATCTAAAGAAGGGGGTTTCTGGCGATTGAATCAATCTTAGGAGTCCCTGGTGATCATTCATGGAACTCCAATTAAACTCACTTCCTGGCTCACATCAGACTTGCCCCTTGGTGATAAACTGCTATCCCTAATACTGATCAGTGATAGGCGACACATTCTCCACATATAAACGTCTTTGAATTCGCTTGACTCTGACTCTTCTGATGCATTGATGTATTAAATTCACATTTGCATTTGTTTGACTTATGGAATGGCAATGGATAGAACAATTTTTAAGTTCTTTTAAGTTTCTATTTTTAAGTTCTTGACATGCAGTCATTGATATATTTAGGTTAGAAATCAGGTAACACTGGACCCGGTAGCTTTGCGAAGAAAGGTGAAGCAAGGCCAGTTTATCTACAGGCATTTTTCTGTCAGATTGGAACTCAGCAGCAGTCCAACTGCAACTCCAACGCCACTGCGGGCAGATCGGCTTCACCTTCACACACTAAATCAGCTTTTCTATCATGAAGGTGTCGCATTAACATACATGCATGCACACATGCCATACAAAATAGATGGCAACTTGCAGATGGGCATGCCTGTGCGGGTAAACACACACACACACACAGACACTCTCTATCCCCTCCTCCAGCACCTCTCAAACCCATTATTGGCAGTACTTCAGTGACGGCTGTGTGACTGCCAGTACTGCGGATCTGCTCCTGGAGCGAGCGCTCCCCATCAGCGCTGGCTTGATTACCCTGATGTATGCACACCCAGACACTTGACAATCTCTCAGCATTTACATATGCAGCCTCAGCACTCCACACTGCTTCTGATGTGTGGTGTATGCGTGCGAGGGAGTGTTTGTGAGATTTACTGTGCATGTGTGCGAGTGTAAGCGTTCATACGGCGAGTGGGAGAAGATGAGGAGGAAGGAGGGGAGAAATGGCAGCTCTCGCTCGCTAAACGTAAAACAAACAAACTTTAATCCGACGCCGAGCTCCTGCTCTTCAAAGCTGAGACGGAAATAAGAAAGAGCGAGAGAGCCGCCTCACCTGAGGGTGTTGAGTGCCGTAAACACACAAACAGAGCGTTTACCAGCCGGCCCGTTACTCACTCTCTTGTCAAACAAATAGCACTCTGAACTAACTAACACACTCACTACCGGGGATAGAGCTGCGTTAGAGCCCTACACAAAAGCATGCACTTGACTGATGTTTTTCTTTCTTTTCAAATAAAAAATCATCACAAACAAAAAAAAAAAAAAAAAAAAAAAAAAAAAAAAAAAAAAAAAAAGAAAAAAAGAACAGGGGGGACGCGACGAGCAGGAAAGGATGAAAAAAAGGAG